>JAQBSW010000208.1:0-55000 GCA_029291075.1 Eudiplozoon nipponicum
ATTATAAAAACTCAATTTAAATTTAAGTATTTATTATTTTAATGTCATAATATATTTAATTTTGCTTTTTTAGCGTAAGCATACATAAATGTTTGCAATTTTTTTTATGCGTACATATTTATTCCCATTGTATTATTTGTAGATGGTTTTCCATAATTTTGTTTTTTGTCATTATTATCGCTCCTCAGATTACGTTTTAGTAATCTGTTTTGTTTACGAGATATTAAATCGTGTGTTAGGCTATTATATTAATTTTATTTTGGAAATTATAAATAAAGCAAATCTGTTTGCTTCTTTTACTTTTAAAATTTTTTGATGATTATTTTAATATTGACTTCCGCATTTTTACATTAAGTCAGATTTTAATTTCAATTTCTTAACAATTTTGGACCGGCATTCGCGATTTTCCATAATTCTTTGATTAGTTGTCTAAATTTCCCAATGGCAGTCTTCACCTAATATAATTTATGTTCAAGCACTAACCTAATTGTGCAATAAGTCAATCTAATTATCTATGAGGTTGAACAATAAAACTTGATTTTGGAAGTTCGCATTCTTACTTATATGATCATTTTATTATTTATTCCGAACTTTGTGAGGAAAAGTTAAATAATTTTAACGGAAACACTTTATTAATTTAGCAAATTTATTTCTAGATACCCGCTTGTGCAACCCTTGTAAACTTTCTGAGATTGCAATTGATTGCTTACTATTAAATAATAAGTTCTACTGTTTAACTAATCTATATAAAAATTTAAATGATGTATCGAAGCATATTATTTCTCAATGAATTATATGTAACACTATTGAGAAAGAGCAAATTTTTGCCAAAACTGAACTCGACAACGATACCTGCTGTTATATGCCGTCAGTTTCACGAAGGTAGACAAATTTACTAAAAAAACAACAAACGTACATCAGATGACACATCGACTGTGTTTACATGTTTCAATTAGGACCATCAACACATTTCGCTTGGCTTTGTTAATTCTGCAACTTTATTTCTTTCGAAGTGGGTCGTAAATAAGCTCAGTCCGATAGATAAATAAGTTTGCACAGACACTTAGCTTTGCAGCTGTTGCAGATAAAAGAAGGAAATAGTTGAAATGTTTTACGAATTAATTTTTGTCTTTATTGCTAACCTCCCTGTTTGAGAAGTTGGACAATAACTCACGGCAATCTTAGTTCGGATCAATACCGGCGTTTACACATATGGAAAAAAGAAGAAATAGACAGTTTATGATGTTGCCGACAAAGCGTTTATTATGATAAATCCGTGATAGTCATTGAATTCCGAAGAAATACCATCTGCTGAGTTTGTTAAATTTAGATTACTTAATTCTTAAATATAGCTAGTAGAAGACCCTAATTACATGACACAGTTTAAAATAATGTCACCTCTCATACACTAAGCATTATTTTACCACGATTAAAAATCAAATTCTCTTGTGATTATAGTCATAATTAAAGAAAATTTATCTTTAAATTTTAATCGATTTGCCCTCAACAATATTATGTTTAGCCGATGACACTATATAACGAAACGCCCGTCGTTCCCACGTATTGAAATTGTTTAAAACTTTAATGCTACACTACAACTTAAAGAGAGAACTGGCTGACGAAGATAGGATCTTAACATATATATATATATATATATATATATATATATATATATATATATATATATATATATATATCTCTTCTATATATATATCATATATATAACAGATATCCTATTTACACAGTTAACAACAGAATATGGTCTCACGTTTGAAAATAAATATGAATACTTTCTTTCATATCTTCGGTGTTCGAAAAGTATGATTGAAAATAAGGCGAATTTATTGATGATAAATTCTGTGCATTATTTTGCTTAATATTTTAATTTAAATCACTCTATTACAAACAAAGATTGACAGCTAAATTACGCTT
This sequence comes from Eudiplozoon nipponicum, assembly GCA_029291075.1. Classification (NCBI taxonomy): domain Eukaryota; kingdom Metazoa; phylum Platyhelminthes; class Monogenea; order Mazocraeidea; family Diplozoidae; genus Eudiplozoon; species Eudiplozoon nipponicum. The sequence goes on from JAQBSW010000208.1 coordinate 1,933, forward strand.
CATTGCAAAGAAATTGATACGAAATTTTGGATACACAAATTTTGTTTTTTTTTAAATGACTGACTTATATTTAGTTTTGCCATATAAATGTCGGCTTCAAGTTTTAAGGTGGATTATACACACCTGTTTTTTCTTATCTATTGTTTAATTATATTAAAAACGGCCTGTTTTCACACAGAAAAGAAATTAAATTTCCTTCAGATATACATTGTATTGCGTTTTTAAATATATTCGTTAGTTAGCGAATTCATTTAACCTACTTGATAATAAAATACATGTCAGTAAAACATAATTTAAGATTAATAATATAAAAAAATATATTTTCGGTATGGTTTTGTTTTATATTATAACTTTGATAAAAACGTTAATATAATCACATTTATTTCAATAACATGAGATTCCCAATAGACTGACGTTGTATTATTAATGTGCATTAATTGACATGATTAATTAAGAAACAGATGATTTGGCTTCCAATACTATTCATTTTCATTGATAAAAAAAGATAAAGAGATTTTTCACCTGTTTAGAACTCTCAAAAAAGTATTTATATGCATGAAAGAAGACGTTCAATTAGTATTCGCGAAGAAGATGCTCGCGTTTAACACACCTTTGTCTTTGTTTAATTCCTGACTGACTCTTGTGAGGGGAAATTCTGTTTATATAAAATACATAGAATGCTAGTTATCCATTTTTTCATAGTGCTTGCTAAACGAATGGACGTTACAAGGTCTAAGGATGACGTCGTGACAAAATGCAATTTTTAAATATTGGAAACCAAAAAGATGTCTTTACTCTGTAAATTTGTGCAAGTGGTTCATTCGAACGCAAATCTGGTTGCATCATAAAATCTTTTCATAGTCGTATTAAAAAGCAAATTGATTTGCATGGTTGTCGGCTGAAGCATGTAACACTTTAAAGTGTGTTAATCCGACAATGCCTGATTCAAATTTAAATTATATTTGGCTGGCCAGAAAGACAAGAGTGCTCAATACTGTCTCTGCATCTGAACTCGATGAGTTTTAAAAGGTAGTTCCAATTTTTGTTGCGAAATACTAACAAGGTAAACTATTAAGTATAATTTTGCAACGAATTTTAACGTGTTATGACAAAAACGTATTTCTGTAAGGTAATTTTTATTTGATTTTGTTAATAAACAGTCTTTCTATAATTGCGATTTTCTAGTGGATGATTAGCTTGGAAATATTAAATTCTGAATCATTGTATTCATTCTCATTAGAAAGTATAGTACAAATTATCTTCCTTAGCTCATGCTTGAATATAATTATTTTTAACATTCATGCGGAAATGGAACTGCAGTATTTTTATTGCTAATATATTGTTTTTTTTTGTCGCTACCTATGATAAATTTCATAATATAGAGTATGCAAAACCAGAGACTTGTCTTTGGCAAATATTGCCAGCGCTTTTCAGCTTTTATAACGTGATAGCTCATATAATTTACACAATGCGGATTCAAATGATCAATGGTAAAGCAACTGTAAAAAAAAAATACAAAATCATCGTTCTCCAAACTGTCATTGGTTGCACGGGATGTGATATCAATTATTTAAATAAGGTTTTGCAATTTTGATGTAAGCACCAATCCTATTAAATGTATGCACCGGTCAGTAAAAACTATACATTGTATGATGTAGGAAAAGCAATTTATCCAGTATACCGGTTTTGTTCTATTATGGGGCTATACAGAATTTCCTGCGACAAGGTCCGTATATGGTCACATCCACTTTTGATTCCGTGATTCTAACTACTGAATCGTCCGGCACCTGGGTGTCTACCTACACGAATAAAATTAAACGTATGAATGCATATATTCATCAAGTTGATGGCAAATTATCTTTACCAGACATGACCAATGATATGTGCCTTAAGATTTCGTGTTTGAGCGCTGTCATGTGACAATTTATAAAAATGCTAAATAAGATAGCAAAATTCAACTTATTCGCTGTAATGTTTTAGAATTAATCTTTCAACCATTAACGCAATCTTCAAATGACATTTAAAACAGGAATGGGAAACAGTCTGCTTGCCTGAACGCCCAACGTAAAAACCTAGTTGTCTCGCTGTTTATCGATATTCTTAAAGTGATTTTTATACCTCTAATAACAAAGTATAGTTAAAAGTAAATTTTTCTTTTATTACCTACCGTGTCAATTGCAAATGCATTAGTAATTTGTTTCCTATGGGACAAATAATCTATGACATATCTAAGGATTCCTTGCCAAGGTGTGGTTATAAAAAATGTGCTTTGCCTTTCCATTTTTGTTCTGAATTTGCTCTTTCTGATTTATAGCTGGCAGTAATGGTTTCAAAAGACGAATTTGCTGTCAGATTTACCCTCTGATTAAATTGTTAGTCCGTAGAATTTGTATTCTTCCTTTTACACAGCCATTGGCCTTTTGCATTTAATAAGTCGCGGCATGCATGTCTCTACGTATCGTTTAATATATGAGTGATATTCCTGCACAGATAAGAGAATTAACAATTAATGAACATTTAATTATGCCTGCGACCACTTTTTGCAATCACTTCGTTTTGAAACTTTCTTATTGCTAAAATAATAAAACCAGATTAATTGTGCAGGAGAAATTATAAGAATTACTGACAAAAATCGTTGAAGGGCACCAGTTTGAAATCATAAATATGTTTAAAATTTGAAATTTTTATTGAAGTATAATAAGACACGAGTCTTCAACAACAAGACAAAATGGAAAAAAATACCAATTGAATTAACAAATAGAAAAATAATGCCTATAATACAAAATTGTGTACGCAAATGGTCAAATACTAGAAAACATCCTCAACTCTCTTAAAAGTTAAATTAAGTAGCCAGATTCAATAAAAAAATTAATAAAAGCACATATGATTTATAATATCGTGTATAAATGGGTTATGCCTGTTGATATAAACAATTTGAAGATGTATATATATATGATGCCACTATATATATATATATATATATGTATATATATATATATATATATATATATATATATATATATTGTCAGTGTAATATAAAGAACGCATCGTGTAATACAGTGAATATATCGGATTGACCAGAATCTAAAATATTGGGGATACTTCAAGTATTGTGCAGAATTTACTGCGGACGGGACTAGGAACCGCGGCTATTCAGAAACTTGAATTGGAATATGACAGCATTTTGCGTGTAATATGCAACACCGATGATACAATAAATATTTAAAATATTTAGATCTATATATATATATATATATATATATATATATATATATATATATATATATATATAAATATTGTCAGTACAATCTCAACAGTACGTCAAGTAGCAAATAAAATTCATTCATTAGACAGTTTTCGCTATTTATTTAGAAATGTTTATGTACCGTCAAGAATTTGACGCAGATGGGAATCAGACATGGGCACATAATATATATGGCCTGTAAAAAGTACCCGCACCATAGCTAATGATTCAGTACCTAATACTATAACTATGTTTACCGAATAGGTACATGATATTAACCCTATGGTCGTCAAGTCCGTACATTGTACCAAAACAATGGATTTCAAGTTATAATAAAATTCATCAAAATTGCGATTTGCAACTATTTCTGAACACCTGTTAATCTAGAATATCATAAAATTTGGCCTTGATCCATATCAGCTATCACTTTTCGCGGTAATCATGACATCATTCATTTAAATATATAACAGTTAGATACATTATATATATATATATATATATATATATATATATATATATATATATATATGCAATTACCTTTTAGGTGAAGTGTCCCTAGTATGCAAGAAACGTATGTGCACATTAGCTTATGCTTTCTATTCATGATAACTTTGGATTATCCATCTGGTCAGATTTGAACTAATTTGTTACTAGGTGCATAACACCTAATTCATAATTGTGTATATATTAGATCACGAAAAGCAGTATCTAACTACAAAAGATCTTAATGAATGCTTGCATAAAATTTGGAGCAACTTGAACATGGACAATAGTAAAACCTTCGTCGAATTTTAAGTAGAACCAGAGAACAAGATCTTTGTCAATGAAAAATATGTTATAACTGGAAGAACCGTCAATGATTAAAAAGAAATTTTATTGAATATGGTAATTGTGATTTTTCACAATTTAGTCTAAAATGGGGATAAGTTTAATTTGATTTGGGTGTCAAGCTTAAGAGAACACAAATTTGGCTACAAATCAAACATTCAGCTTCTATTTATTAGTAAGTATAAACGAAACCTCAATATTTGTTTCGTTCTTATTTGTACAGCAACGCTCCTAGCTGATATATACAATTAGAATAGAGGAAAATCCGACCTAAAAAATATTATGCAAAAAATATGTAGACTATTTACTTTTGTATTGCAAAAGCTCTAAATAATGGACAAATCTTGGAACAAGCGAAAAAGCCCTCACCTATGTCAAATTCACACAGAAGGCAAATGACTTACTTCATTTTTCGACTTGGAACAGCTCAAAGAAAACGACAACCGTTTAAATATTTAGATACATCATAGATCCACGTTCACAGAAAAATGCGTTTGATATATTGGCACAGACATTGACCGATAAGTCAGAAACTACCGCTTATGATATCCTAACAGGTAATTATCTTAGACAATACGGGTGGTAGTAACAATTCTTTAAATCAAGTTTGAGAGCTTAAAGTAAACACCAATCCCGTTGTATTCAACCAGTCGTCGAACAGCATAACAAAACTAACGCCAGTCGCATTGCATTGACGCGTTTCGACCTTCCATGATCATCATCAGAATACGATGGCAAACTGACTAACGAGAATCAAACCAAAGTGCATATATATGGAAAACAAAATTATATATGCCGCTCTCATGTCAAGTATTATTGCATACGTTGTACGTGACTGGAAATGTAACTATCTTTATCATTCCTTGAAAAACAAAGTCGGAATTTTAAAAAAAATTATGGAGCATTGTACATTAAACGAAAATGTTCATTGATATATGTTCATTATTTTCGTCAACATAATACCTAATGCGATTGCCTGCGAGAAAATAAAATAAAAGCCTATTCTAGGTAGACACAGCAAATACGATAGATACAAACGTTACCACTACTAATTTCAGCACCAAAAATTGCAATAACGAATTCATATATGCATGACAAAATACAACAATTTGATGTGCTGCGGGCCAGGGCAGATAAAAGACATGGAAAAGAACAAAAGCTGTACGATAAACACAAACACGCTCACGTGGACTAGGAAAAACCAAAATCAACAAACAGAGACAAATATCGGCATGAAAATACATGCGAATCATTATCTGGAATAGGCAATTTGCTTGGCCTAAATAGGCCGTTAGCTGATGCTGATCAAATGACCTGATATCACACAACTTGATAAAAGTAACGTTGAATTACTTGCCAGCCGCTAAGTCTAAGCCGTACACACAGTTTCCTGGCAAAATTCATGCCAACTTTTGAAATAGTTTGGTGAAGAATATAATTTATAATAATATGTAAATAATATTTTCCCGTATTATACCTAAGTCTAGATAGAAGCAATCATTTATGTAATTATAAATATCTCAGCAACAAGTATAACTGTTTTCCAGAGGCAAGTATGCTATGTTAGTGGACTAACAAAATCATGCTCTTTTATTACTACTTGACGCCCGTACTTTCTCCTTTTTATTATTCATATAGGGTGGCATTTGCAGGATACATATGTACAAAATTCATTATAAATATATCCATTTGAATATATATATATACATATATATAGCTAAAAGTAAGCAAGAAAATGCCGGTAATTACACAATTAATGCGGCGAAAGTGTTCAAAATAACAAGAGGAAGCTCAAGTTCTTCAGCTTCTGTTTTAGGAAGAATTATGTTTGCTCACTCATGCATAAAGAGCAATTAAATTAAAATTTAATTGCGCGCATGTCGATGTATTTTAAATTTCCCTTCACGAAAATTTAATATAATTTTCGTATATTTTTGGCACTAAACAGCCATATTTTGTCTCTACAGTCTGATGTTTCATCGATGTTATAAACTATGTAATTAAAATAAAATTCTAAAATTTCATAGGTTTATTTTTACTCAAGTTAAGTTTGCAGACTTTCGGCATACGTTCATCAAGTGGAATCACGATGTAAATATAGGGCGTGGGAACTTTTCCCGTTTAAACAAAATGGGATTTGTGTTTATCTCAAGTCGGTAATTTAAAAGTTATTAAATTTCAAAGTTAATTGTACAATATTATTTATGTGACGAAATTTACGAAAACATTATTTTCGTGAATACAAAATAATCGAGCAGTGGAGATTTAAATCAAGTATAGTTTGTGCATGAATACTTTTAGTGAGGGCAATATTTCCCTCCAGAAATACACTAAACATATTTTAAAATTCAATTTCAAACTGATAATAATCTATTAACCTATTTCAAAATGGAAATTGCAATTATTTTATATAATCGACTTGTGACCCGCTTTCTATTAGAGTAATTAACATTATACATTAAGTTTAGTGAATTAAGCAATCATTGTTTGCGCTAGTGACGATAAAAATTATATAAATCAAATCTGTGAAATATAGATGAAAACTAATACAATTATATCTAATAATCGCACCTAAAGTCGGTAGAATTTCTGTTACGAAAGTGATTAAATAAAATCAACTTTGTGTTTGTCTAAAGTATGCGAAGAAGAATTTTTCAATTTGTATCCATAATTAGGCAATCAATGGTTACTTCTTTAAAAAATATTTTAATCTTTATACTTTGTACTACTTTTCCTCTAAAACTGCATGAAACTCCTTTGGTTTTGCGGTTAAGAACAAATTCCCTGATATATATATATATATATATATATATATATATATATATATATATACATATATATAGATGAAACCTACTAAAAGCTTCCGAGGTTCGTAATTCGTTTACATTAATTCCATCGACTTGAATAAGATTGCTAAAGGTGAACAAAAGATGAAATTATTTTAGTCATGCTTGAAGGAATAAACACTACAAGTCTGTTGGAATAGAGGAACATTGTGAAAACGACAGTGAATTTAATTTTTAAGGAACCAAAATGTAACGCTGTCTTGTCTTGTCATTTAAACCGTAAGAGAAAATATTGTAGCATTTCATGAATCTCGTCCATTTAATTAACGATTGCATGAGAGTATATTCCTTGCAAACCCGCTTAGCCTAAACCTGGTAAACGAAAATTGAGATAGTCATAGCGAACAAATTGCGGTAGATCTGCCTGAATCAATGAGCCACTCTGTTCGAGATAATTGATATTTAGTTCGATTATTTTCGACAATAGCCGAAACGCCAAGTAACAGTAACTAAATACAAATCAATTAGCTGCCGTTTCTTGGACATCAACATCTATTCGTTATAATAAATCTAAAAATTTAATGCATCACATACGCCAACTACTACAATTTTCTAGCTGTAACAAATTGTGAGATAAAAAACATATATTTGTTACAAAAAATTGATTTTTAATTTGTGAGGCTGACTGATTCACGAGAACGGGCAATTCTTTTTTACACTGTGTTTAACCAAGAAAATAAGTGTAAATAAAATATATATACATCGCCTCTCCAAATGGACCCGTACGACAGTATTCTAAAGCACAAAACGGACATTTTAATGGACACAAACAAAGTAAATATTTTATTCTAAATAGGGTTTGCATAATATTGTAAAAGCAACGAACGTTCCAAACCAAGCTTCGTCTTCATTGGAATAACTTACTATCGTAATGTGGCCAGAAATTCATACCTGCATTGTTTTCAGTCACAACTGATAGTCATAAAGATAATTTTCCACACCGTAGAGCTAAGAATTGCATTTATTATTTATTTTTAGGATTATTTATTACGCATAATCTACATCGGGATTTAATAACCATAAAGCTGTCTTTCTTTCTCTTTTTATATATATATATATATATATATATATATATATATTTTATATTAAAATATGTATTTCTTTATAACTATACATATGGATATTCTTAACCGATACCAAATTTGAAAATGTCGAAAATTAAATTGATTTTATTCTATTAAATTAAAGCGTTGATCTGAATAACGATTAATAGCATGAAACAAAAGACATTTTTGGACATTATTTAAATTTTAAAAATATCGTTGTCAAATTATTTGTCAAAGTAACAAACAAATCTATTGCCGCCTTAGAAATACGTGAACACTTCTTACAACTAGTCAAATTGCTTATGCTCTGTCAAATTAAGACTTTTTTCATGAACGCTTATAAATGTAGTGTCGCAAAACGATCAAAAACTGCCAGAGAGTTAATAGTGTGATTTATGTGAAATACGATTGTTTATAACAAAGAGACTTTGGCGGTCCATCAACAACAAATGTTAGCCCCACACGCAACGGGAAGACACTGGGCAATTAAGACTTTGAAGCGTCCACATAAAAAGTATAAATTGACATGACAATTAGACACCGCAACGAATATTTTATATAAAATTATGCAATTAGATTAATGAATCATAAACGCAAAAACTAATGCAGATTGCTTTCTGCAGTAGAGCTAATTTAATAATAAACTCATTGTACCATTTACATTTGATAGGACAGAATAAAATCTTGTCACACACAAGAATAATTTCGTATTTCTCCTTAATTCTCTAAAATTATTATAACTAAATGTTTTGAGAAACAAATAAAACTGACATTTACCCTCAGAGAGCTTGTGAAATTAAGAAACGTATAAATATAAACCTTTATCACGAACAATTCAAGCTTATTATTTTCAGCTTGTATATAACGAGCTGTAAATTGCTAGATCACAGTACTTCATATATTGCCAATTCATTTCTGCTATTATATTTTAAAATATCGGAAAATCTGTATCTGTTAGACATAAGCCAGAGGTTCGAAATATATAATGGGTAATTACAGACGTGGATCAAAAAATTGTTATGCCAACGTCATTCTATTTGCAATATTCTGCGACTCACGAAGTCAGACGTCTTGTCGATTGGTATTGGTACGCAAATTCATAAATCATCTTTGATGTCGTCATTAACAGCTGTTTTTCTTCAATTGATGGTAAACGCAAATGCACTAGCTGACATAAAATGCGCCATCTAGCTTCAGCTTTCTTAATTGTGAGGCAAGAAACAGCGTTCTATTAAACAGAATGTTCAATCTAAAAAGAGTGCTTAGATTACTTGTATTCTTTTATCGTACATCACACTTGCGTGTCTATTTATAAATTGTTTTGTACAATTATTTCATTTTTTGGATTATTCGTTATCCGACAGAATAATTTTATGACGCTCAATTAAATATTTTTCCTTGTCAGACTGGGAAGAATTAAATATAATTTAAAGGACAGTAATTATTTTATAGGTATTTTAATTTTAAAAATTTTGACGGAAAATAAATTATCGCAGAAATGAACAACCATCACAAAAAATATCATTCAATTAGAGAGTCAGAGCAAATTATTTCACATTAATCCTTTTGTAGCTGGTATATAGCACACATTTTTCTTTCCATATTATACTAGTCATCAACTGAATCTAAAATAACCTGTATGCTACTTTATGCAAAAAAGCCGAAAATGAAAATTTCCTTACATCAAAGTGACACAAAACTGCAATTACGTAAATGGGATGCGTATCTGGTCGGATTACTGATAATCATTCAAGTGAAATTAATATGGTCATGCTTCAAGCCGCATATTCCATTTTATTTTAAACAGACCACAAGGATATATGTTCCTGATAATCAAAAACACTGTTTTGGAATGAAATAATTATCTGGAAATAATTTACTCTTTAGCCATTTCTTAGTTTTCAATTAAATATAGAAAGGCTCGCCGCATTCTTCATATATTGACAAACTGGTTGGCCAGAACGATAATCTAACAATACACGTGCGCAGAACAATTTAATTAATAAAAGAGCAGTGTATCCAAATTTATAAAAAAGGAACCTAATGTATAACTTGTCGAAACATGTCGGCAGATATTTAGCGACCACAAAGTTGACTTCCGAAACGTCTACCAAGGTAAAATTAAAAAGAATAAGAATAATTGAAATTAGCATGAGGATTTGCGCGGGTCACGGATATAAGGAGTTGCAAATAATTGTGCATAAGGTGTTGCGCACCTAGTAACAATTTTGTTCAAATATGACCAGAAGTATAAACCAAAGACACCATGAACGGAAGGTATAATTCCATGTGCCCATGCATTTCGTGCTTACTGGTGACGCATCAAAAGGAGCCGGTATTTTGCCCAATACCCACTTTATATTTGAGGGGGGAATGTAGGACAATTGAATGGTACAAAAGCCTATAAGAATTTATATTTTACAAGTATTGAAGCTAAATTCATATAAATTCCTCGACAATGCAACTTCAAATCCAATTTATTATATAAAAAAAAACTTTTGAACATTTAAATGTCACCAACAATAATGTTGCCGATTCGGTTCATGGTACCAACACTGCTTTCCGAGTCGGTATAAGGTACCAAAACTATAGTTTTTAAGATATGTTATATTTCATCAAAATTGAAAATGATTACTTCTCAACACCTGTTATTCCATCGAATTCATACACTCTTGCCTTCAGGTGAGATTATACGTCCGTACATGCTGTCTTTTTTATCCTTCTGTTTATATTTAAACTAATTTGTTACTATGTACAAAACACCTAATATACAATTGCATGTTTATTAGTTCCTCGAAACAACAAGTTTCTAACTAGTTGCAAATAAATTATTAAGCAACATTTATATGACAGTTAAATACTGTTTGTTGCGGAGACCTAATATATATGCAAGTATGTATTAGGTTTTGCGAACCTAGTAACAAATTAGTTCAGTTATGACCAGAAGGATAAACCAAAGACAGCATGAACGGAAAGTATAATCTCATGCACATTCATTTCGTGCTTACTGGCGACTGATCAGTAGGAGCCGGTATTACGCCCTTCACCCACTATATATTTTGGTCAAGAATGTGGGATAATAGGACTATACGATGTTAACTTCACTATTGCAGGTTTACTCATTCGTCTAGGAGATTGTACCGTCCCATTATCCCACATTCTTGACCAAAATATATAGTGGGTGAAGGGCGTAATACCGGCTCCTAGTGATGAGTCGCTAGGAAGCTCGAAACGAATGTGCATGAGATAATACTTTCCGTTCATGCAGTCTTTGGTTTATCCTTCTGGTCATAACTGAACTAATTTGTTACTAGTTTCGCAACACCTAACATTTATATGAGTTCCAGTAAAAGCAATGCTTTAAGAATACGAAACAGCATCATAAAATCTTTTATTTCAAATTAAAACGAAAGAATTAAATATGATACCAAGTTGATCATGAATTGGGCAATTAATGAACAAAAGGCTGTCATTTCTTAATTTTGGATTACATGCAATTTCAAAAGTTTGAGCAATAGCACGTGTATTGGAAAAGCAAATTGGCAAAATTCAAGAAATTCAGCAATATCTTTTCCGCGAGATAATCTTGAAAGATGTAGAAAAATGCCAATTACTGAACTCATTCTTCAAACGGGTATAAGATGAGCATCTCACAAAGATCTAAAGTAACAAAAATTTACCATCTATGCAGATTTTTGCAAAACAACAATAAAAACCGTGTTGAGTGTTAAAAAAGATAAAGTGTTGGACTGGCTTTACAAATTATGATGCAATATTTATATTATGTCAGGGCATCACACTCCAGATGTATATACGAAAATTGATAAAACATTGACAAAAACACATTTAGCAAATAAATGCTTCCAGCTTAGCAATAGCGTTATGAAAAAGAACGTATATTTTGATAGGCGACAAAAATAGCTGAAATACAAATTTCTTATGTAGGAAAATCGACGTTCACAAATTTCATGAACAGATGAGCAGTCATATGTTGGTTATTGCGTACCGAGCAAAATATTAGATTTAATAGGACCGGAAGAATAAACAAAAGTCAGCATGATATAATCACATGAACCACTATTTATAATAGTTAAATATGTTTTCTGATGGAGAATTAATTGTGTATTTGTTATCGCGCGCCTAGTAACAAATTGGTAAAATAGGACCAGAATGATAAAACAAAGTCAGCATGAACGGATGACGTAATCCCATTAGCACATTCGTTCCGTGCTTACTGTCGATACACTAGCAGATGGCGGTATCACTTCATATAACTCTATTTGTTTGAATAAGGAATGTGACAATATTGGACGGTATTATCTCCTATGCCAATGTGTATTCAAACAGTAATCGGGTCAGCTTTGCATCAAGTGTATGAATTTATTGTAGTAAAATTGTTCGAATTTTGAATTAATACGCAATTTTGGTGAGATTTAGCAAAATTTGAAACAAACTTTGTCGGTACGTTTTAAGGATCGGATTATATATTATGTATAATTAATTGGCTTTGAAGTCGCATTATCAAAGTCTGAATACATATACGTGTAAGAGTTTTTACCGCTACCCTGTTCCATATTTCATGGCAAAATATTGTGTGTATAGAATGTAGTACACTACTTTTCCGATGAGTCACCAGTAAGCAAGAATCGCATTTGTACGCGAGATTATACCTTCTTTATTTTTGACTTAATCTTATCCTTCTGTTCGTATTTGAAATATTTTGTTACTGAGTGCATAATACCAAATAAAAATTTTCTAGATGTCTTGGGTGACGAAGAATGCAACGGACAAAGAATTTATAAATTCGACGTGGATCAAACATTTAGTCGATTATTCGTAAAACCAAGTACACTCCATTTGAAATTAAATACTATTTATATTTACGAATTTGTATACATATACACACATACCTATAATGTTGATATAAGATAAATGTAGCATATTACCAATACAACAGCAATTCCCTTTGGCCGAATTCGCCGTTACACGCACTGTGTTGTGGAAGGCAATATTTGACGCTAACGTGGATTGATTATAGCAGCATTTGAATTAGATTGATGAAACTCATCCACTTAAAAATGAAAGTCAAGAATTGCATATATTTTTCATAACTATACAAACTTGCTTGTTCTTATTGCAAAATATTTTTAATACAGATTTTTCACTGGCCAATTTAGAATACATGTCAGCAGAGGAGGAGATAATGAACATAAATTATACGGCTGGGCCTATTTAAAAATAGAATCTGTATAACACAACAGTTTCGTAATAGAGAAATTGAAACATATTTTTCAGACCGTTTTCTTTCTAATTAGTCACTGCTTTATAATTGTCAGGCTTCCTGAGGAAAGAATTTTACATACCTCTCATATTTATATATATATATATATATATATATATATATATATATATATATATATCTAATTAGGAAGAAAAACAAATTCATAAAAAAGTGGATGATGGACATTTATTTCGAGATTACTAAACTTCGTACCACAATCTTTCATTTATATACAGATCCGACTCGGTTTTACTTTTATTACATGTTTGACTGATTGATAAGTTTGTATGTGTTTGTGCCTGTGTGTGTGCCTGTTTGCATGTAAAGGTCATTCTCGCTGTATTGCAAAGTGATGTCTGAGATGTGGTCATTATTGTATTGATGGCTTGAGAGTTAACCAAATATTAGGCATTGTTCGATGTTACGTGTTCGAGAGCTATTTTTCCGAATGTAGTCTTTCGTTTAACCTTTTTGCGCAAATTTGTGTTCTTCACTTGGTAACAACGCAAGTGCGGATTGCAGTGTTGAACGCTCATATTGCTTGGAAAGTTCTGTCACAGTATGTGCATCTGTTTCTCCCTCATCAGTTTGTTGCCAATTCGATTGAATGTTGAGTCTAGTCGAGGGCGTGTTCGGTATTGACTGGATACTAGTGAATTGTGGTTGAAATTGTTTTTATTCGTGACCAGTCGATTCGACTTTCATGTTGATGAAACTTTTGAATATTTAGGCCAGGTGTTTGTTGTTTTATATAAAGGGCTTCATAATTATGTAATAATTTTTCTGATTTTGCTTTATGTAGAATTGATAAATTGGTTAAATTGACTGGATGTCCTGTTTCCAATATATGATCGGATAAAGCCGCTTTTTCTGACGGTGCCAAGTCTTTTTTAATCAGTTTCTTTGGTAAATTTTGCTGGATTCTATGGATTCATTGGTTTTTCGTACGTCCAATATATGTACTACAACACATACATGAGAATTTTTAGACTTTAAGAATTGGCAATCGAACTTTGGCATCCAAACTCATGATTCTCTGTGTGCTATATGTGATATTAAATTTAACATTAGGAAAAAATTCTCCTTAGTTATCCTATTCAGTGGCAGTGCAATTATTGAGGTTGGTACGTCGCCTCTAAATGGGAAATTAAGAGAAACCTTCTTGACGTTATCCTCTCAAGTGCTAATCTGTCGTAGTCTGATGTTGACATCAAAAAATGGCTCTGGGTAATTTTTCATTAGCAACTACAAACATTCAATCAGATTGACAACAAACTGAAGAGGAAAAAACAGATGCACATACGGTGACAGAAATTTCCAAACAATATGAGCGTTCAACAATGCAATCCGCACTTGCACTGTTACCACATGTAGAAAACAAATTCGCGCAAAAAGATGACACGCAAGACTACACTCGGAAAAATAGCTCACGTACACGTAACAACAAACAATGCGAACGGATGTTTAACTCTCAAACCATCATGAAAATAATGACCAGATCTCAGACATCAATTTGCAATACAGCGATAATAACCTTTACATGTAAACAGGCACACAAAGACACAAACGCATACACACTTACCAATCGGCCAAAACAAGAAGTAGAAGTAAAACCGAGTCAGATCTGTTGCCATCTACATAAACAAATGTAAACCCAGAATGTATAAAAATGAAAAATTGTAGAGCAAAGTTTAGTAATCTCGAAATATATGGTCATTATCCACTTTGTTATTAATGTGTCTTTTCGTCTAAATTAGAAATATACTATGTAATATCCCAAGGCAATGGACATAATAAAGATATATATATATATATATATATATATATATATATATATATATATATATATATATATAATAATTTAATTGATTTGTCGGAATTTGTTTGTTACAATATAAATTTAAATATAATGATTATGATTAGGCCAATATTATATATTTAGCTTCTGCAGAATATGTGAAGAACCTATGGATGAATTCGTATTAAATGATTTTTAAATCGATGGGTCTCAATATTCTATTGACTTGCATTTCTTTATTTAGCAACATAAATAGGATTTGATAAGGGCAAAACGGATTAGACTTGCATACAATAAACACAAAAGTAAGCCGATTTAATTTATGCTAAGGCCACACGTTAATAGTTCTGACATGAATCGCATAATGAGCACACCATGCCTAGAGCGTTAATGCAATAATGCTAATCTATTACATCAATAATATATAAGTATTACCTGATATGCGTTGTGACTAACACAGGCTGAGTTTCAGTTGTTTCGTATCTTGAAGTTATTCTGCAGTCCGTTATTACTCACAAGTTGAAAAAATATACAGCAAGTTTTTTTTAAATTGTGATAAATAATTGACTGTCAAAATAACTCAAAGTAACGAAACAAATACAAATCATTACAATATACAATTCTTAGTTTATTCTGACAAATATATGTGGTGTTTATATCAATTTTTTCAACCTTGATTATAATAAATATTATCAACACCCACGCAACTAATGTTCGTTTAATAATACAAATGTTCATTTCATTAACACTGCCCCATCTAGTACGGTGTCTGTTCAGTAATGACAGATTGTGGATGGTTAGTTGGAACTTTGGGACTAAATGGATGCCATATGAGCTCCACCTAAAAGAAAAACTAACCGAGTTACATTAGTTAGTATATGACTAAAAATAGTATGTAGTGTGCGAAAAGGTGGCTCAGTGGTTAGTGCACCAAATTCTGAAGCAGACGTGCCCAGGGTTGAGCCCTGTCCGTGGCAAATTCTGGCCAGTACATGATGAGTTCCCAATAAGGACGAAACCGGTCTACTGGATGAACTGCCTTTATACACTATATATTTCTTAGTTTATACTGACAAATACATGTACTTAATGGGTCAGGTGTTTATATCAAGTTCGAAACCTTGAGTATAATAAATGTTATCACCGTGCGCTCAACTAATGTTCGTTTAATTATATAAATGTTTATTTCAATAACACTGCCCCATCTAGTGTGGTGTCTGTTCAGTAATGGCAGATTGTGGATAGTTAGTTGGAACTTTGTGTCTAAATGGATGCCATATGAACTCCACCTAAAAGAAAGAAATTTACCGAATTACTTTATTTAGTATATGACTAAAAATAAAGTGTAGTGTGCGGCAGGGTTGCTCAGTGCTTAGAGCACCAGATGCCGAAGCAGACGTGCCCAAGTTCGAGCCCTGTCTTAGTTTATTCTGATAAATATATGTACTTAATGTGCCTGGTGCCTTTATTAAGTTCGCAACTCTATATAATAAAGGCATCGCCAGCCCGCGCAACTAATTCGTTTATCAATACCACATTACACCATATGAATACTACTACTACTACTAATAATAATAATAATAATAATAATAATAATAATAATAATAACTACCACTCAGTCTGTGTTCGTCAACACGCAGATCGGGTAATTTTTATAAGTCTACTTTCGTAGTTTGTGACTCTAATCTTTGAGCCACACTTCCGCAGACTACGCACAGTTTTCAATTACATACTAACTAATATTTTTGATTAGTCTTTCTTTATGTGGACCCCATATGAGATCTCCCAAGACATAGGGTTCCAAATATCCACATCACGTCTGTTATTTTAGAACAGATTTCAAGCTATTTGTGCCAGTTGCGTTGAATCAAAAATCCAATACAATAGACAATGATTGTGCGAGAGGTGACGCAGAATATTTAAATTAATTTTTCTATATTGATATGAACATCAACCTCATAGTATATATTCAATTCTAATTTTATACTGATAAGTTTAAATGTAAATAGATTTGAAGTAAGCTGGATATTTTCCCAGTTACTTTACTTAACATAGATTCAATTCGCAATAGTTATCATGTTCTGGAACATATATCAAAATGTGAACTTGTCTCGCTTCCTCTCCCGCCAACTCTCTCTATCTCCCTTTCTCTTCTACTCCCCTCACTCTCTAAGTTACTTTCTCTTTCAAAAAAGAGGTTCTTTACTGCTAAAATCATGACATTTATGGGTAGGGCGCCATACTGTGCATACACATTATTAGTCATTTTTTCAACAAAATACCTCTTTCGTGTACAGTATTATTTTTATTTTTACTTGTGCTGACTTCATAGCAATATTTGGTTACAATTATAGGTATTTCACATATTCAATATCATGAGTTTGCGTATAAGTCACAGTACAGAAAACGTTATTTAATATTGGCTTATTTACCGCTTGAATAAAAAGACACCTAGAAAACTATACTAACTAAATGACACAAATTCAGGAACCAAATATATATTGGGGTTTGTGATTAATGCCGGCTCCTACTAAAACGTCTCCAGCATGCACAGTTCGCATGTGTACCTGAAATTATAACTTCTGGTCAAGTTGGCTTTGGCATAATCTTCTGGTCCATTTTGAACTATTTTGTCCCTAGGTGAGCAATAACTATTATACGAGTGCATATATGCGGGCTCTCTAAAACAATAAAAAACATTATCTTCATGCCTTATTTATATAATTTCATATTTGACACGCATGAGCTATAATTGTGTGCATATTTTTAAATGCCATATTCTGTATCTGGAATCCAGATGATGAAGAAATGGTGTTTTTTCAGCTAAGCTTATCAGATTAGAGTAATCTAATTTACAATTAAAGTAAAATCATCTTTAATTTTTTGAAATTTGATTGCGGAGTGCCAATTACTTTTTTTCCAATGTCGCGTTTTGCGTATATGGGTTGTAGCTTTGCATCGACAGTTTCACAAAGATCCGATTGATCACAATTTCCATTTGTGTTGTCTTCGATCGGGCTTAGTTTGTATTCGTCCCAATGGAAATGCGATTCTATCACATCTTTGTTTACTGGCTTGCGAAAGTCACAGCGACAAAATCTGGTCGTTTGAGCAATGTACTGGTGTATCCCTCTGGTCGTAATTGAAAAAAATTTATTACTTGTTGCTCAACACCTAATACATAATAGCAATAGACTGTGTTTTATTAGAATGAGTTATCGAAGTCGTCATACAATCAAGATTAGATCGAAATCACTTCTTAGTGTTGGAGTATTTGAAGTGAGGGGGCGAATCGAAACCCAGCCACCAAGGAGTGGAACTCAACGCATACTTGGAAATGAGGATCACTCGGATCATTGCGGAATCGAGGATGCAAATCGATCACAAACGAAAGAAAATCGTGTATACGTTAAATATTATGATCGCATTCCGCAATCGAGAACAGCCACAATTAAAAATTATTAAATGTTTATTTAAATTTATCAGCACTGTCCATCTTGCTTTTATTTACGCCGCTGTTTTCTTGCGCGGGACAGTTTATAGCACTCGTAGTTGGGTAAAATCTTGAATCCTTTACGTTTCCATCAATCAAGGCCAAAACTCGATGCACCCGGAAATGTAAAGGATTCAAGATTCTGCCGAACTACGAGTGCTATCAATTGTCCCGCGCAAGTAAACAGAGGCGTAAATGAAAGCAGTTACAAATTTTTCGATATATTAATAGGGTGTTTAGTTATCGACTTATTGTGGAGAACCAAACTTATTCTGTCCATCATCTTTCAATTGACTCGTCCTTACGGTAGAATTAATATCGTAAAGGTTAAATTCCTGCAATTACGCTTGCAGTTCATCTAATTTTGCATACAACGCAGATTCATTTTCTCAATGCAAAAAAAATTATATATTAAGAGTATATATATATATATATATATATATATAGGTATATTAAGTGTGTGTGTGTAATAGATTAGTTCATATCAAGTTTCAGTAAAATGATTGATTTGGAACAAATTGCTAATACCATCTGTACATCCAATGTTGGTTTTATTTCAATTAAAGTTTTGTCAATTCCAGAATATAAATACAATATCAATAATAAAACCGTGCACATTAGATTTGAAATTTATACGCATTCAGAAACCTGCATTCCGATTTGGTCACGCTCCTCCAATAAAAATTCAACATTTTCATGCATATGATGCTGTCAAATATAAGCTTGAACATCATACAGTTTATATAAGCCAATTTGATATTTTTTTATATTACTTATTTAGTTTATACATAATATTTAAAAGCTGTAGATTAGCCATGATTGCACAAGACAGTTAATACTGTCTAATTGCATTACTATTAAAGTTTTGTATTAATTATAATAATTATGTGAACTTAGATAACTCCATGTCAAGCAATCCCTAGCCAATGAAAATATCTAAATTATAATTTAAGATTATTAGCAGCTGCAGATATACAGACGTAAAGCGAAGAACAAATATTTAGCAGACAGGGAAATATGCTGTGATGGTAGTTACCTTTTGATTTAACAGAAACAACGAAAGCTAACGCCAAATGTAAACTTACTTCTGAATTGAAATATGTATCATATGACTAAGTGAAGTACGATAGGAGACAATTGCCTTTTTCTTGGCTTTAATCTAAGAACTATAATATCATTATTTTTATAACATAAAATGCAAAACGTTGTAAGACTGCTTTTTAAACTAAGCAGTAAAACTCCTAATCAAAGGGAAATAATTGAACAATAAGACATGATAAATGAACGTGAAATCCAATTTAATGACGGTAATTTCACCTGCTAGTTTGAAGCAAGCGTCAAATTAAGACAAGGATGTGGGAAAACACAACTGCGTGTATGCGTGTAAATCTGAATAGGTAGCATCCTCTGATTGATAATATTTCTCCACAAACCAACTAATTTGGTTAGTTGTCCATGAATTTCAAAATAAAATCGTTATGGTAAAATAAATTTCATTAATGCGTGAGTTAAAGTTAAAGAAACGCGAAGACATTATAAATGAAAAAAAATTATAAATCCATATCTTTAACTAAAACACCGCGGTAAGTTCTGACAGTAAGCAGTATTTTAGGCTAGCGCAAGCAAGAGATTAATAGAAGAGAATTAGAATACTGTTACAAATAACATTATAAATTTACCTATATTTAATCAAATTAACCTATATATAATCAAATTTACCTATATTTAATCAAATTTACGAAATTTAAATGAGCATTCTTTGCATGATCGCATTTAAATTCCTGGAACTACATTGTATCAATTTACTCAAAGCCTTCCATTCGTGCAACATCTATTGGTAGACATTTGAAATAAATTCTATTCGTTCCTTCCAGATTTCCTTTGATATATATATTAGAAAAGGTATGATGTTAATTTTTTTTATTTGAATTCACAGTAAAGGTTATTTTCACACATAAACAATTATAGCAATTTATTCTTGACAGTGAAGCCATTCCTTGCGTAAAATTAGTAACCAAAAATTTTACTTTGATAATTGAAGATAAATCAATCAAATTTTCCACATTTATTAATTGCAGAAAAAACATATCTATTTAAACCAAGCACCTAATAACAAGTATAGCTGACACACTATAACTATTTATATCCTTGTCCATACATATATATATATATATATATATATATATATATATATATATTACAGACGCTCGTTTGCGCAGGCTCAAACTTCACGTGACTTTATAAGGCATTACTATTACACGTGTAGTCGAATGTCCGTGAGTTATTTGATTGATGGTTTTTAATATTTAGAACATGTATTGCAGGAATGTATTAAAAGGAGATAACGGTTTAACGTCAATTATCACACAATGAGAAATTTAAAAACACAATGCATATCTCGAGTTTTCACGTGCAATAAAAATAATTTTTATTCAACTTAATTTTGTTGAAAAGCAAAGAGCATAGATCTCCATAGGGTGGATTAATAATATCGGGAGGATAATAAAAATGCGAAAATTTCAAAACCGAAATTGTACTAATATTTTTTACCGAGCATTTATGACAATTAATTATTAAAAGGAAAGTTGTGTGTTAAAATTAATTTGTTATTCAGAACAATCAATAAATTAGATGGCAATACAACTTCCACAGGGAACCTGATGTCTGTTTTATAACAACAGCTTGGGGGTGCCTCTTTGGAACATCAGGTCTACAGAGATACAGTATAATTACCACCTAAAGGAATCGCTAACGAAGAAACTTTATTTAATATATAATTGAAAATTGTTTGAAGTGTACAACAGGGTGGCTCAGTGTTTAGACCAACATACTACGATGCAGATGTGCCCGCTCTCTGCCAAAAACACTTGACAGTACATGAAGAGCATCCAGTAAGGGCGAAATCGTTGTGTGAATTGCCTTTCGACATTATAGGAATCTTTGATTCTGAATTAAGCACGCAACATTGTTTTAAATAACTTTTATCACCACCATTGCAATCAATTAAGAGTTTATTTGATCCGTCCGAAGAAAATCATACTAACTCGAAAGTGAACGTTCTAAGCGGATACTTTGATATATATATATATATATATATATATATATATATATACATATAATATATATATATATGTAATCAGAATTATTTTATTAAGCTAAATTCATAATAAGAGACTTATGTGGATAAACTTGTAGCTGCTAGTACAGTAATCATACTTTAGAGATTGAAATACAAAATTTTAATTTCAATTGCCTAGCGTGAAATTTCGTAGTGTTAAATTTTTTTGTACATTAACGATGAAGTTGAATTGAAATTATTTTTCAAATTTTGACGCTGCCAATTATCTTAACTTCTTATAACATTGATTATTTCACCACCTGTGCTAGAATTTTCAAATAATTTATGATAATCTATGCTGGCGCTATTTCAATTATGGTGTATATTAGCTGTATATTAATTAATATGCTCTCAATTAAGCCATTGATCTCGCCATTTCTTTTTGAATTTTAAATTCTAGGGAAAAAGTAAATGGAAATAAAAAGGGTGATATTAACCATGAAGTGTGTTCGCAACATACGCCCTACTAATCATTCCATGTTATTGTAATGGTCCATGCATAAATTTCAAGTCAATGACTTCACCCTCACTTAGACGGACATTACTATATTATTAATATATATATATATATATATATATATATATATATATATATATATATATACATATAATATATTTAATGAAGTGTCATATCACAGATGAGCATACATGTATTTGACGTGCTAGCCATTTGGTGCTACATAAGTGCATGTGAATCGGTATGGCTTATGATAGTATATATATATATATATATATATACATATATATATATATATATATATATGAATGAAATGCGTTAAGTGAATGCAAGACTACTAGAGATGAGAGCCGCATATCTAATTTCGCTTTCCATATATATGCAATGCGGTTTGATCCTCACTAGTCAGTTTGCCGTCGTACTCTGAGGATGATCATGGAAGGTCGAAACGCGACAGTGCGTTGCGACTGGCGGTAGTTTTGTTATGTTTTTCGACGACTGGTTAAATACAATGGGATTGGTGTTTAACTCAAGCTCTTAAACTTGATTTACCCGCGGTTTAAGTTAATGTTTTTACTCGATATATTGTGTTAACTTTCGATATTGTGAGCTATATTCCGAAGAATATGCTCAGAAATAAAATTGAAAACATGTCTAACCATTCGATATTTTACTTTTAAGCAATTAGCATTTTTTATTGATAAATACAATTATAATATATTCACATACTTTATTATAGTCGTTATTTTGATATACCACTCTTTTGCAATTTAATTTATTCATTGAAAATTGTAGATTTTGCGCGCAGCAATTTGTTGATTAGTCTACTGTTACATTTGTCATCGTGTAATTTGCGACAAATAATGCTTTCGTCGACCTTGGTGTGCTATTAGTCCTATGACGCAAAATTAGCCAGATAACCACTGAAAAATTTTGATACACATAATTCAAGTTACATTAAAAAGCATAGCAAATTTAAGACCTTTCTTTTATTGTGTAAAATTTATTGAATACCAGGCAGATTTTCTTCGCGTAAATCATTCTAATCAGGCGAGTTTAACTGTTTATTCTACTAGTCATTATACTTTATAGTGGCTGCTCTTTTATAAAGCAAACGTAAATAGGTTGCGAGGTTTATTTTCATATTGCCATTATACATTTAAAAAATCACCAAATTTGAAATGATATGATTACACTAATTTTTAGTTCATAACTTATCATAAATTCAATGATTCAAAATAACACCAAGATTGTATTTGGGGAAAGTCCATCTTCGGAAATTCCGCCCACAAGTAAGTAATGCTTCATATATAATTAAGTGAACATTTGTTGCTCGGAAAGTGATAACTACTGATATTAATCAAGGTTGCGATCATGATATAAATATATGACTCTTTATGTACATACGTTTGACAGTATAAATCAATCATTACATAATGCAGAAAAGGCAGTTCATCCAGTAGACAGGTTTCGTCCCCATTAGGAGTTCATCACGTCCATAATTCTCTGTTGACATAGCTCGTAATCTTTGTCTTCAAACACTGAGCCACTACACAAAAAAAATTTATTTATTTACTCACCGATGTTTCTTGGTTAGACTTTACTATATGTCCAACTACCCGGTCTACTGGATGAATTGCCTTTTCTACAATATAAAATTTTCGATCATTCTTAAGTAAACGTACATTAAAAAATTGTGTATTTATATCATCAAATCACAACATTGATTACAAGTAATTTTCATTTATGCTGTATTGTTACAAGAGAGTATATATATATATATATATATATATATATATATATATATATATATATATATATATATATTCTTATAAGTAGGAACAACACAAATAACAAAGTGGATAAAGGCCATTTATTTCGTGAATACTAATCATCTCTTATACAATCATACATATTTATACATTTTGGGTTGTCAATTGGTTATGCTAGTCGGTGACAAATCTGACTCGTTATTACTGCTGTTTCTTGTTTTGACTAGTAGGTGAGTGTGTATGCGTTTGTGTTTGTGTTGTGTATGTGTGTTTGCATGTAAAGGTCATTCTCGCAGTATTGCGAAGTGATGTCTGATGGTCTTTGTTATTATTGTTTTGATAACTTGAGAGTTAGCCATTTGTGCAAATTGTTCACTGTTATCTATACAAGTGCTATTTTTCCCAGTATAGTTGATCGTTTCACCCCGCTGCGCAAGGGTGCTATTTTTGCTTGGTAACAACGCTAATGTTGATTGTCGTGTTAAACGCTCACACTGTTTGGAGACTTCTGTCATTGTATGCGCCTCTGTTATCTCAACTTCACCTTGTTGCCTCGTATGCGCCTCTGTTATCTCAACTTCAGTTTGTTGCCAATCCGATTGTACGTTTGTTGATTCTAATTGAGGGCCTGTTTGTTCTTGGCTGGATACTAGTAGATTGTTGTTGAATTTTGTTATTCTTGGCCAGACGATAAGAATATCATGTTGATGAAACTTTTGAATATTAAGGTCAGGTGCTCGTAGTTTTATGTAAAGGGCTTCGTAGATAAATAATAATTTTTCTGATTTTTCTTTATGTAGAATTGTGAAATTGGTCGAATTGACAGGGTGCCCCGTTGCCAATATATGATCGGAAAAAGCTGATTTTCCTGACGGTGGCAAGCCTTTGTTAATCAATTTCTGTGGCAAATGTTGCTGGATTCTGCTTATCAATTGCTTCTTCGTACGTCCGATATATGTGCTACCGCACATACATGAGAATTTGTAGACTATGAATGATTTGGAGAGAATTGGCAATTGATCTTTGGC
This sequence comes from Eudiplozoon nipponicum, assembly GCA_029291075.1. NCBI lineage: Eukaryota > Metazoa > Platyhelminthes > Monogenea > Mazocraeidea > Diplozoidae > Eudiplozoon > Eudiplozoon nipponicum. The sequence continues at coordinate 26,844 of JAQBSW010000208.1, forward strand.
ATCCAACCTCATGATTCTCTGTGTACTGAATGTCATATTAACTTTAACACTGGGAAAGTTGTCCTTAGTTATTCTATTCAGCCGCTGTGCAATTATTGAGGCTGGTATGTCGCCTCTAAATGGTAAGTTCAGGAAAACCTGCTTGCCGGTGTCCTCTCTAGTACGAATCTGCCGTGGTCTGATGTTGACATCAATGAACCGCTCTGGGTAGTTGTTCATTAGCAAAATATTCCTGAGGTAGCCCAGTTCTTCCTCAATCTTGTCTTCAGAGCAGATCTTCCTGATTCTGTTCGCTAGGTTGTTTACTAAGTTTCTTTTGTGGGATTTTGTCACACTACTGTTGTAATGAATGTATTGTATATATATATATATATATATATATATATATATATATATATATATATATATATATATATATATATATATATATATATATATGTATATATATATATATATATACACGTAAGTACAGAAATTAAATTTTTATCCGTGTTTTGCTTACATTTGTGTGTTCTTATAAATCATAAATATCATTGAAATGAAAGGGCGATTGGCACGTGTAGTAGAAATAAATAAACGCATATATGTGAAATTTTTCATCAAGAAACTTTTATTACAATGCCTGTATTTAACTTAGAATAAATTATTTAAAAGTCAAGGCATATGCACTTCATATATTTAATTAATACACCAGATTTTTCTAAACTTTAAACTCTGGTCGATAAATTATTTAATATTATTAGTGTTACTATAATGCACTTTTAATAATAAATATTGTGAAATGAAACTCCAAATTTTAATGTCAATTCGAATTAATGCTATTTAAAATGCAATGTTAAGCTTGCCCTCTGCTAAGCATAAATTTGAACATATTCAATGATTTAATGACGTAAATCGATGTATACATTTGGTAGGATGAAATTTTTCTCAATATATTGTGAAGTGAATTAATTTAAAAATTTAATATATATTGATAGATTGCAAGTATGTATTAGATATTGCGAACCTAGTAACAAATTAATTCAGTTGTGACCAGAAGGATAAACCAAAGGCAGCATGAAAGGAAAGTATAATCTCATGCACATTCGTTTCGTGCTTACTGGCGACTCATCAGTAGGAGCCGGTATTACGCCCTTTAACCACTATATATTTAGTCAAAGAATGTGGAATAATAGGACGGTACAATCTCCTAGACGAATGTGTAAACCTGCAATAGTGAAGCTAACGTCATATAAATCTTCGACAATGCGACTTCAACGCTAATTCACACTATATAATATATATACCGAGTCTGTAAAGGATACTAACACTATGGCTATTGTGTTAGTAACCGATACCAACATTAATGTACCGAAAAGGTACTTGGTACTAACACCAGACGGGCGTACGTTTCGGCAATAATAATGTTATATCGGTTACTAACACAATAGTCATAGTGTTAAGGTATCCTTAGAGACTCGGTATATATATATATATATATATATATATATATATATATATATATATATATATATATATATATATATTATACAGTGTGAGTTAGAGTTGAAGTCGCATTGTCGTTGACTTTAGATTATGTTAGCTTCACTATTACAGGTTTACACATTCGTCTAGGAGATTGTACTGTCCTATTATTCCACATTCTTCTACCAAATATATAGTGGTTAAAGGGCGTAATACCGGCTCTTACTGATGAGTCGCCAGTAAGCACGAAACGAATGTGCATGAGATTATACTTTCCGTTCATGCTGCCTTTGGTTTATCCTTCTGGTCATATTGATAGATTATTTGACATATATGTAGGCTGATTAATATATTAGTATATAACCGTGAATGACGATATACAGTGAAATTTGAAGAATTGTCGAAGTAAATGGGGATGTTATATATATATATATATATATATATATATATATATATATATATATATATATATATAGAATTTCAAAATATATACTTCATATTTAGACTGTCAAATATACACATTAAGAAGGTTGAAGCTACAAAATGACTGGAAAATAATAATTAAAGGTAAATTAATAAATAATTTATGTAGTATTTTCTTATTAAAATATCAAAATCTGATTTTCAAAGCAAAGTATAGGGATTGTCCAATGGGTATATATATATATATATATATATGTATATATATATAGATATATATATACAGATATATCCGCAGATATACTCGCAGAGATGTACGATGTCGGAAATAGAGTATAATAAGGATGTTTGAAGATAATTTTTTCTCAGCTAGATAGACAAATGGAGGTAAATATACAATTATACATAAATGGAAATATAGTTCAAAATCAATATCTTTAGAAAAAATAAAATTAGATGCTAAGGTAGGATGGTTCGAAAGTAAATCGGCTGAATTTTTGAGCAATATATGCATATATAGATGGATAGATATATATGGGAATTTATGACAAACGTAAATACAAAACCAAAATTTTATATTATAATAGTAATAAGCATTGATTGTGTAGGTAGTCATCTTATAAGATTAAATCAAGCAATGTCGCGATCGTGGATATATCCGCAGATATACTCGCAGAGATGTACAAGTCGGAAATAGAGTATAATATGGATGTTTGAAGATAATTTTTTCTTGGCTAGCTAGACAAATTGAGGTATAGATACAATTATACATAAATGGAAATATAGTTCAACATCCATATCTTTAGAAAAAACAAAATTAGATGCTAAGGTAGGATGGTTCGAAAGTAAATCGGCTGAATTTTTGAGTATTATATGCATATATAGACGGACGGATATATATATATATATATATATATATATATATATGGGAATTTGGGGTGACAAATATAAGTACAAAAAAAATTTATATTATAATAGTAATAAGCATTGATTTTGTAGGTAGTCATCTTATAAGATTAAATCAAACAATGTCGCGACTCTTGATATATCCGCAGATATACCTGCGCAGATGTGCAAGCCGGAAATAGAGTACAGGATATGGAGGTTTGAAGATAATTTTTTCTTAGCGCTTAAGTGACAAATTTAGGTAAAGTATACAATTATACATAAAACGAAATATAGTCTCAAAATCACTATCTTGTAAAAAATAAAATTAGATGCTAAGTGTAGGATGACTCAAAAGTAAATCGGCTGGAATTTTTGAGTAGATATATGCATATATGTGGATAGATATATATGGGAATTTATGACAAACATGAATATGAAAACCAAATGAAGTTGATATTATAATAGTAGTAAGCGTTGATTGTGTAGATAGTCATATTATAAGATTAAATCAAGCAATGTTGCGATCTTTATATATCCCCAGATATACTCGCAGAGATGAACGAAGTCGGAAATAGTGTATAATATGGATGTTTGAAGATATTATTTTCTTAGTTAGTTAGACAAATTTAGGTATAGATACAATTATACATAAATGGAAATATGGTTCAAAATCAATATCTTTAAAAAAATAAAATTAGATGCTAAGGTAGGATGATTCGAAAGTAAATCGGCTGAATTTTTTAGCAATATATGCATATATAGATGGATAGATATATATGGGAATTTATGACAAACATAAATACAAAACCAAAAGTTTATATTATAATAGTAGTAAGCATTGATTGTGTAGGTAGTCATATTATAAGGTTAAATCAAGCAATGTCGCGATCTTGATATAATCAATATTCCCAGTTTAAACAGAAGCTTCTCGGTACGAACTAAGCATTGTGTAATGCATAAAAAACAATTAACCCTGTGACACGCGAATATCTAATGAAAGGTCAGTCTGAGGTATAAATATTATGACTAGAGGAAATAACGCGCTTGCTTCATTTATTTCGTGAAATGCAACTGATGAAGGTCTACGGTAAGGTAGGTCGAAATATCTTGCCAAAAGAGAATTACTGGATCAATGAAAGTTGCATTAGTCAAAACGCATATCAGGTAATTAATCCTATTGACAGAGTTCATTCTAATTGGAAACTCATCACGTACTGTCCGGATATTTTGGCGTACATGGCCCGAATCTGGACTCGTCTATTAATAAATTTGATTCTCTAACCACTGAGACAGCCTGCTGCACACTACACACAATTTTCAATCATATACTAAATATTTTTTCTAGTTTAATCATTTTTTCTTATAGGTGGAGCCTATATGACTTACACATTGGCATAACGTTCCAAATAACCACTCCCCATCTGTCATTATAGAACAGACACCGTGCTAACTGAGGACGTGGTATTGAATTAAGCATTTATGTTATAAAATGAATATTGATTGCAAGGATGGAGATAACAAATATTTAATTTAAGGATGCGATCTTGATATAAAACCCGTCCAGTTATATTCATATACACTCCACCTAAAGGAAAGGCTAACCAAGAAACATTAGTTAGAATATAACTAAATATTGTCTATAGTGTACGACAGGGTGGTTGAGTGTTTACACCAACAATCTCCGAAGCATTCGTGCCAAGTTTCGAGCTCCGTTCGCGGATAATTTTGTAAATAACGTGAACAGATCTCCATAAGGACGAATACAGCTTGCTAGATGAATTGTCTTTTCTACACTATACAATGCTTAGTTTATACTGACAAATGTATATACATAATGGGTCAGGTGTTTATATTAAGATAGCAAACTCGATTAAAGTAAATTTAAAATCAAATATGAAATCATAAAATGAACAATAATTGCATTTTATTTAGCGATCTGTACAAAGTACCATAATACCTTTCAGTCGCAGATACTGACATATTATAGCACGTAACGGGAAAAGTAGATTGAATGACATAACAGTTAATAAATATTTAGATAGAGAATAATACATAAAAACGTAGAAAGCTATATAAATTTACCTGTAGGCAGGTAGATATCGAGTGAAAATTGAAAAATATATCACTATATTATTATAAAAATGTATATAAATATATATATGGATAAATCAATAAATATATATAGCAACTTATATAAAAAATTAATATATATTAAAATAATATATAATATATATATATATATATATATATATGAAGTTAGACTTACAGTTCGATATATTATAGATAGATAATTACATATATATATATATACATATATATATATATGTATATATATATATAAATTTATATATATGTATATATAGGGTGAGCGAGAAATATATAAACATAGATATGCATGCACATCCGATTATATAGATAGCTAGAAATACAGAGGAATAGAAAGACAGATAGTCCAATATATTAAAATATTTACCATAAAGATAGATAGATAAATAGATATAAATTTAGATATAAATATATGTAATTATGGACAGACAAAAATAAATATATAGATCGATAGATGGATTATTATATGTAGATGAATAAGCATATATTTCGATATTTAGATAAATTGAAAGAAATCAATAAATGTAGATATATATATATATATATATATATATATATATAGTGTTTTATAATTATTAGTAGATATATATATCTAGATGTATAAATATATATATTCTCGCAGGTAGAAATATATGTATATATAAGTACGGCTTGATAGTTAGATGAATATATAGATATTTACATTGGTAGAAAGATAGATAGATAGGAATGTGGGCAGGTAGGTAGGTAGATAAATAGATAGATAGATATCGCAATGACTTCTACATTTCTATGCGAATTGTTGGGTATAATATTTGCCTACAACCTGCATTTTCGAAATGGGCTGTTTATTTACATATTGAATTGTGTAAATAATAAACTAGAATCAGCTTAGTTTTTTTGGAATGTTTTGGCTTATATTCTTTCTAACTTATCTTAAGTTTCAACAAATTAATTATATTGATTTGTTTGTTAGCAGCTTCAAAATATGATTATGTTTTTCATTTAAAAACCAGTCAAATTGTATTCAATCAGTTCTACAACAAAGATGCATTCGGTTACGCAGTGCTGTCCTTCTTGTTGTGGATTTGACCGCATTTTTCTTGTGCGGGACAATTGATAGCACTCATAGGTCGGTAAAATCTTGAACTTCCTTCATATTCAGATGATGTAATTTTTGGCCTCCATTGATGGGTTCTCACTTGTCCCTTCTTCTTTAAGCCTTCAATTAGCTGATTGTCTGAAAATGACGTTGGAACAAGATTTTCCATTGTTCTTTTACCTAATTTTCGAGCCCGAATTTCCAGGCTCATCTTCAGGGTTGACACAGTACGCACAGGAGTAAAACACAACTTGTGGCAAATGTGGTATCCTCATTCAAGGCAGATATATTTATATTTATTTTAATTCCAAATGTATTTTTAATTATTATAATCAAGGTTGCGGTCTTGATATAAACACCTGACCCATTAATTACTTACATATGTCAGTATAAACTAAAAATTGTATAGTGTAGAAAAGGCAATTCATCCAGTAGACCGGTTTCGTCCTTATTGGGAACTCATCAAGTACTGGCCAGAATTTTAATTGCCTTTAATTGCCTTCTTAATATCATGTCTTCATACCTAGTCTCTAATACTCAAATGTATACAAAAAACTTAGCCTTGTCCCCCTCCGCGCACACAACCACCTATAAACATGTGTATTTTACGAAAGTGACATTTTATTGAATAACTATAAGCACACCTAATGGATTGACATACACGCCAATCCATGATGTCTATATTTTAATTTCTGTTCCGGACGCATATAAAGATCGACAAAATTTTGATTTCAATCCTGCAGTAATCCTCACATGCCCCCAGTTTACCTAATCCCATCCAGCTTGCAATTGATTATAGACCTAGAGCGAGGTTATAAAACTGTTGAAAGAATGTATAGTATTATTATCGTTTTGACAAGACCGAATACGGAGTCTACACTAACGAAATTGTTTCTCAACCAAATACACATTAATACTCATATCCTATATAAATTAGTTTCTCCATTAAAATATCTGTGTCAGAAATCATCTATATGCCTATATAATAAATTGTATTATTTTATATATATATATATATATTTTATTTTAATTTTATTTACTTATTGATAATTATATATATATATATATATATATATATATATATATATATATATATATATATATATATATATATATATATATATATATATTCATTGTTCCCTTCCTGTGTGCAAAAACAAAAAGAAATTTTATCAGATATAAGAAAATTTTCTTTCTCATAGTCTTCTCAAATATCTACTCATGAACATATCTTTATATATAAATTGGAATGCAAAACAAGATAGAAATATTTGAACATAGAGAGAGTGTGGAAAATAGAAACCAATCAAATTGCGTGCGTCACATCCAGTTCAAGCTCAATGCTTGTACGTGCTTCTTCTGCTTACATAAATCCGGCTGCAATTTGTTTATCCATAAGGCTTCGTATGTGGCTAGCTCCCTTTTGTTTTAGCATTTAGTAATTACTTTGAATGCTACGTCTGGAGAACATACGTGCGATGTTTCGATGATGTGTTGCGCAATAGCAGACGTGTATTCACCATTTGATTTAAAACAGGCGTTCAAGTTGCAATGTTCCCTCATTCGAGTAATTAACCGTCTGGTCGATGAGAGAAATTTTCACTCTGTCTGATAAAATTTCTTCTTGTTTTTGCACACAGGAAGGAACAATGAATTTTATTAAAGCTCGAATTTCAAAAAGAATATATACTCTATATATATATATATATATATATATATATATATATATATATATATATATATATATATATATATATATATACATACTCATGACGTTCATTTCTGATTTTATTTCAATTGATTCTCTAATCAACCTGGTTATTCTATTTCGGTTACATAGTGCAATCCGTTTACAGCCGTCCCAGTTTATCTGATGACCTGTCTCCATTGAGTGCCTGGCTAGATCTGATCTATGACTATGTCTGTATTTGCATGCAGTCTTATGTTCATCTCTACGTACCTTTATTGGACGCATGGTTTCACCTATATACCTAAGATTGCAATCTTTCCAAGGTATCTCATAAACTCCTAATGTGCTGAACGGTTCTATTTTTTCTTTCTGATACGGTAACTTATTGCCTATTGTAACTGATTGTCTTAACACTGTTCTAATGTTGTATTTCGTGGCTAATATCCTAATCTTTCTACTTAATTTGGAATCTAGTAGAACCAGAGTTCTGTGCTTATCTTCATTCTGATTATCTAAATCTCTTGCCCGTTTCTCCTGGGTTATTCTTCTATTTATGATTTACTAAGTTAATTTTTCCGGATAACCATTTATCCTGAATATTTATTTCAATTTCATCAGTTCTTTGTCCCTATATTTTAAATCCACTGATTTAAGACTTCTTATTGTCATAGATTTTAGAATGACTATTTTCATCCCAAACGGGTGATAAGATTAATAATTCAGGAGGATACCAGAATAATTATCATTCCTGTAAATATCTTTCTCTAATGTCGACGCATTCCTTTTAATTTTACATCTAGAAACGATAATTCTTCTTTTTTTCTTTTTCCAATGTGAATTTTACCGCTCCCAGTTTATTAGCTAAATACAGAAAATTCTCCAACTCCTTGTCCCCGTGATTCCAAATTAGTTCTACAACAAAGCAAAACTAACAAAAACAAAGTTAGAGTTAGAAAAGTAAAAATTTTGGTATGACATGTACAGCTTAGTTTAGAGAAGAAAAAATATAAGCATACCAATTTTTAAATTGTCCAGTCACGTCAGAATAACTGTTTCACTATTAAAATTTCCAGCCAAGAACTATTTATGCCACTCTAGGGATTAAAGCCGCACACCTAATTTTTCATACCTTATTGCGATTTGATCCCCGCCAGTCAGTTTGTCTTCGTACTCTAATTTTGATCGTATAAGGTTGAAAATGTCATTACTTGTAATTGAAGGTAATTTTGCTATGTTGATCGAAAATTGGTTAAATACAACGGGATTGGTGTTTACTTTAATCACCCAAATTTGAATTAAAGAATTGTTATCACCAATCGCGAAATCAATGATTGTTTAAATACTGTTTGTTGCGAAGAACTAATATATATGCAAGTATGTATTAGGTGTTGCGAACCTAGTTTGTTGTTGCTGTTTGTTTAATTGTATAACTTTTATATATGTGGCGAAAGCTGAAAAAAATAATGGTCGTGACTGCATAAAAATTGCGCATTCGACATTTCCAGTCAAGTACATAATTTGCAAGACTATTAAGTTGACAGCCGCTAATTCAATATTTCCTTCCTAATATTTGCATTTCGGTTTAATCCTCGCTAGTCGGGTTTCCGTGGTACTCTGATGATCATCATGGAAGGTCGAAACGCGCCAGTACATGTAACTGACGTCTATTTTGCTATGCTGTTCGACGACTAGTTAAATACAATAGGATTGGTGTTTATTTTATGCTCGCACACTTAACTTGAAGTATTGTTACCACCAACCGCGCAATCAATGATCGTTGAATTTTATTTCTTATAGTGCTGCAGGATGTATCAGTGGTTAGAGCAACAGATTTCGAAGCAGAGGTGCCCAGGTTCGAGCCCTGTCCGCGGCAAGTTCTGGCCAGTACATGATGAGTTCCCAAAAAGGACGAAACTGGTCTACTAGATGAATTGACTTTTCTACACTATACAATACGTAGTTCATACTGACATATGTAAGTAATAAATGAGTCAGATGCTTATATCAAGAACGCAGCCTTGATTACAATAATTATCGCCGCTCTGCAACTCACTTTCGCTTAATGTGGCGAAAGTTTCAGTAATGGTTAGGACTGAACAGAAATTTTCAGCCAGACATTACTTAATCAAGCACAATATATTGGAGACTACCAGAAGTGAGAGCCGCATATCTAATTTTGATTATATATATATATATATATATATATAAGTTATACCTTTATGATGTCCATTCCTTTTAATTTACCACAGTATTCTTATAATTAAGAAAACTAAAATAACAAAGTGGATAAAGGCCATTTATTTCGTGAATACTAATCATCTCTTATACAATCATACATATTTATATATTTTGGGTTTTCAATTGATTATGCTAGTGGTAACAAATCTGACTCGTTTTTACTGCTGTTTCTTGTTTTGACTAGTTGGTGAGTGTGTATGCGTGTTTGCATGTAAAGGTCATTCTCGCAGTATTGCGAAGTGATGTCTGAGATCTTGTCATTAATGTTTTGATAGCTTGAGAATTAACCATTTGTGCGCATTGTTCACTGTTACATATACAAGTACTATTTTTCCCAGTATAGTTGATCGTTTCACCTCGTTGCGCGAAGTTTTCACGTGTTAACAATGCCGGTGTTGATTGCAGTGTTAAACGCTCATATTATAAACAATAATTGATTGCGCGGGTGGTGGTAACAATTCTTTAAATCAAGTTTGCGTGCTTGAAGTAAACACCAATCACATTGCATTTAACCAGACATCGAACAACATAACAAAACTACCGCTAGCTGCAACGCACTGACGCGTTTCGACCTTCCATGATCATCATCAGAGTACGACGGCAAACTGACTATCGAGGATCAAACCGCATTGAATATATATGGAAATCAAATTTAGACATGCGGCTCTCACCTCTAGCAGTCTTGCATACATTGAACTTGACTGGAAATGTCGGCTGCACAATTTCTATGCAGTCACGAACATTAACTGTTTGCAGCTTTCGCCACATATACATATATAGGCAATACAATTTAAACAATAATTGATTGCGCGGGTGGTGGTAACAATTCTTTAAATCAAGTTTGCGTTGCAGCTGGCGGTAGTTTTGTTATGTTGTTCGACAACTGGTCAAATACAATGGGATTGGTGTTTACTTCAAGCACGCAAACTTGATTTAAAGAAACGCTCACATTGTTTGGGGACTTCTGTTATCGTATGCGCCTCTGTTATTTCCACTTCAGTTTGTTGCCAATCCGATTGTACGTTTGTTGATTCTAATTGAGGGCCTGTTTGTTCTTGGCTGGATACTAGTAGATTGTTGTTGAATTTTGTTATTCTTGGCCAGACGATAAGAATATCATGTTGATGAAACTTTTGAATATTAAGGTCAGGTGCTCGTAGTTTTATGTAAAGGGCTTCGTAGATAAATAATAATTTTTCTGATTTTTCTTTATGTAGAATTGTGAAATTGGTCGAATTGACAGGGTGCCCCGTTGCCAATATATGATCGGAAATAGCTGATTTTCCTGACGGTGGCAAGCCTTTGTTAATCAATTTCTGTGGCAAATGTTGCTGGATTCTGCTTATCAATTGCTTCTTCGTACGTCCGATATATGTGCTACCGCACATACATGAGAACCCAAAATATATAAATATGTATGATTGTATAAGAGATGATTAGTATTCACGAAATAAGTGGCCTTTATCCACTTTGTTATTTGTGTTTTCCTAATTATAAGAATATATATATATATATATATATTTGCATTGCGTTTGGATCCTTTCTTGTCAGTTTGTCTTCGTGTTCGGGTGATGATCACGGTTGATCGAAACTCATCATTAAATGTGACGGACGGTAGTTTGGCTATGATGGCGACTGGTTTTATACAGTGGGATTAGCGTTTAGTTTACTTTCACAAACTTGATTTGAAAGTTTTATACCACCACATTGTTTAATTGTTTTGTATATATATATATATATATATATATATATATATATATATATATATATATATATGTCAAAAGCTGAAATAAGCTAATATTCGTGACTAAATAAAAATTGTTCAACCGATATTTGAAGTCTGATAAAATGTATGCGAGAATACGAGATGTGAGATCCATATATATAAATAAATAAATAAATATATATATATATATATATATATATATATATATATATTTATATATATGCATTGCGGTTATGTTCTCGCTATTTAGTTTGTCGCCATCCTCTTTTCCTGACCATGGAAGGTTGAAACTCGTCAGTGCATGTGACTATCGGTTGTTTTGCTAAGTTGTGCGAATGGTTAAATAGAATCCGATTAGTGTATATAACGAGTTTGTAAACTTAATTTAAGGAATATAAATAGACGTTTGGTTAATTTCCACTTAACATATTTCTTGTTGATGCTTATAAATCACGTTGGCTGCATTAAATTATTTTGTAACACACATTTGATAATAATGAAATTAGGAGCAGCGCATGCGTTTAGCAATTAAATTACTCCGAGCGGATTGACCGTATTCTCTCGGATAATTTGCATTTTTGTTTTCGTTTTTTACAAAATCTGCTCTATGATGTGATAATAAATGTGATATTTAGGTCCAATCTGCTTTTGGAAATTTCTTTGCTGTAAAATACCGCATTACTATCTCAATATCCTTATATGGACGAAAAGTAATTCATTAGAAGGAGGCGCTTTCGGATGGCGCTTAAACAAAATATAACTGTGTTGCCATGCCATCTCAGTATGTTATATTTAATTGAAGTTTAATGGCGTGTTGTATATGATAGAAATATTGTCAATAAAAAGAGAACATTAGAACGTCGGCTGGCCGTTCAGATCTTATGCAATACAAACTGGTTTCGACATAACGTGAAATCTCATCGAAACATAAATTGATATATGATGAAAATTACAGTTAAATACTGTTTGTTGCGAAGAGCTAATATATATGCAAGTATGTATTAGGTTTTATGAACTTAATATCGAGGAATATAATATTTGTTTTGTTTTATTAAGCACTACTAGTAGGTGGTTTTCCTTAAATCAAGCAATATTTGGTAAAGAAGTATATCTCCTAGACGAATGTGTAAACCTGCAATAGTGAAGCTAACATAATCTAAAGTCAACGACAATGCGACTTCAATGCTAACTCACACTATATAATATATAATCAGTAAAGGATACTAACACTATGGCTATTGTGTTAGTAACTGATACCTTTTTTGAAATCGATGAGTACTGGATACTAACATTATGGTTTGAATTGCACACTCCTATTATTCCACATTCTTCTACCAAATATAGTGGTTAAAGGGCGTAATACCGGCTCCTACTGATGAGTCGCCAGTAAGCACGAAACGAATGTGCATGAGATTATACTTTCCGTTCATGCTGCCTTTGGTTTATCCTTCTGGTCACATCTGAACTAATTTGTTACTAGGTTCGCAAAACCTAATACATACTTGCATATATATTAGTTCTTCGCAACAAAACAGTATTTAACTGTAATATATTGAATTGAATGATGTCATGCTTACCGCGAAATGTGATAACTGATATCGATGAAGGCCAGAGTGTATGGTTTAACTGGAGTAACAGGTGTTCGAAAATTGTTGTAATTCTCAATTTTGGTGAACGTTAGCATAAATTGATATCCATCAGGTTGGTATCATGTACCGACTCGGAAACGATAGTGTTAGTATCCGGTAGTCATCGATTTCAAAAAAGGTATCGGTTACTAACACAATAGCCATAGTGTTAGTATCCTTTACAGACTAGGTATATATATTATATAGTGTGAGTTAGCATTGAAGTCGCATTGTCGTTGACTTTAGATTATGTTAGCTTCACTATTAAAGGTTTACACATTCGTCTAGGAGATTGTACCGTCCTATTATTCCACATTCTTCTACTAAATATAGTGGTTAAATGGCGTAATACCGGCTCCTACTGATGAGTCACCAGTAAGCACGAAACGAATGTGAATGAGATTATACTTTTCGTTCATTCTGCCTTTGGTTTATCCTTCTGGTCACAACTGAACTAATATGATGAAAATGTTTGTTGCTTATGACTAAACGAACTTTGGTTGCGCGGGCGTGAATAACGAGTAATTTAATCAAGGTTGCGATCGTTATATAAGCACCTGACCCATTAATTACATACATATGTCAGTATAAACTAAGAATTGTATAGTTTAGAAATGGCAATTCATCCAGTAGACCAGTTTCGTCCTTATTGGGAACTCATCACGTACTGCACAGAACTTTCCGCAGAGAGGGCGCGAACCTGATCACCAGATACCGAAGCAGACATGCCCAGGTTCGAGCCCTGTACGCGGCAAATTCTGTCCCGTACGGGGTGAGTTCCCGATAAAGACGAAACCGGGCTACTGGATGTGTTGCATTTCTACACTATACAATTGTTAGTTTATACTGACATATGTAAGTAATTAATGGATCAGGTGCTTATATCAAGATCGCAATCTTGTTTTTATTAAGTGTGTGCTGTTTGCCGCAAGATATACACAGTTCTACGAGACTTAAACTCATGAGCAAATATGTCCTAGTTTGAGCCATATTCGCTGCAACGTCTGCGAAATGCCTCACGGAGCCCAAAAAGACGAAGTCAGTCTACTTAGATAATAGCCTCTTATTGCTTATGTAATGTTTGTTTTTTGCGTACCATATATATATTTTTTTTATATATACATAAATTTATGATAACACAACATCGCGATAATTTTATGTTATATCATGGACTATTTCTAAAGCATATAAACACTTCAATTAATATATTCAAGCTTACGTATTTTATAGACTAATGAGAATCAAACCACTATGCATATTTAAAATAAAGAAAACCAGGGATGCGGCTTTTACCCTAAATAGTTTCGCGAATGTTTCACCGTAACGCGAAATCCATTTTTATTTGATATCAAGCAGAGGCGTTTTTCTTGGTGTTCTCTTTTTCATTCGTAAACTTGAGTTCTCTAATCTGATTAGCTTAGGTTATGCACTTAATTATCTCTTCGCCAATTTAATTCTTGATAACTGATATATCATCTATGAATCTGATATACACGTTATAGATATTATTGTTTTTTATTCAAAAGAAAAAGTTTGTTCAGAGGAAATACATAATTTTATATAAATTAATTTCCTCGCAGTAAAGCATGTTATAGGCCCACATAGACACATCTTTAACATAAGCAGTCTAATCGACTTTACGCATCCTTTAAAAATTACCTCATGTTAACTAAATAATCATCGAAAACATCCCAGTCATATATGTACAATTTTGCATCAGATTCAGTTGATATATAGTCTGAAATGATTTAAAACTATGATTATCTTTCCTTCATATCTTACCTAAAGTATCTTTCTGTAGGTAATCTATACGCAAAGCATTTTTGCCGTTTAACCGGCATTTATCCATTGAACTTATAACTTGAATGCGAGAACATACTGTTAATCTTTATATAATTAAATCCAGTTTTTCTTTAAATTCGTATTTGGTATGAATAAAAATAATTTTTTTCTACCCGTCCATCCAGATTTTGGTTCAATATAATTTTTTTGACGTGGCAAAAATATAATAAACAATCTCCAACTAAAGAATTTTTGCCGTAATTATATGTATAAGTAAAGTTAACGCATGCGTCTTCATGTTTATATTAAAGGCATGATCGCCGGAAAAAAACGAGCTATGCATGCAATTTATTTAGTTAAATAAGCAACTTCGAATCTATGTGCCAATGTAGATGTGTATGAAACACGCTTGCCTAGGAATGATTTCAAAGTGGAAGACGCATGTATATGTTTTAATGGGATGACTCATTCACTGTTACCGAAATTGTACGGAAGCTGATGAAAGCGCTAATGAATGTCGAAATATGCCTAACAGGATATAACATAAAATAAACCATTCCCCCTTTAAATTACCACGATATGCTTATATTCTTTTTTAACATATACTTTATTCTTAATTTGATTAACTTTAAGAAAACTGTGTAATTTGGTTAGTTAAAGTACACATAAAATGAATTCGCTAGTGCACATCGCAACAAAAGTTTATTAAGTATTATCTCTGGTTTTGAATAAATCTGGGCGTTCCTGCTATCGTGTTAAGTTAAAACAGTCCAGGATGATAAGAAAGATAAGCAGGTAATAGATTCAAATTTTGATTGGCAAATTCGCGCCATGCTTTCTGTTTTGTATAACGTAGGAATCGAAAACTCGCTGTGAATTTGCAACTAGCGATCATGTTATGTAGAGCTGTTGAGCAGTGACATCTTCAAGTAAACATAGCTGAGCTTTCCTTTACAAGGATTTACATAATCAATGTCCGAATTTGCCTAAAAGAATGAAAAATTGCGAAATTGGATTTATCAAAATGATCTGATCTGTGTTGCGAATAACAAGCTGAATTGGAGTTGTTTTGACTCTTGAAGATATTTGGACAGCCATTGGCCGCTGCTTTCTTTAGTTCACCAATCGTCACAAGTTTGTGAAATCGAAGCAAATGCGATTTTTACTCTGGCCTTATATTTTCTACTTCAGACTGGCCTTTCGCTAGATTGTTGCTTGTCACATGTGCGTATTTTTGCATCAATAGCTGCCATGTTCAGCCTATATAGTTAAATTAGAATGGCTATATATAAATTTACAATTTGCATGCGTTAGACCCTTTGTTTTATACTCCCTATGCAAAATGCCGTAACTAAGTTCTCCTTCACATTTTGGGGGGGGGCGAGGCCCAATAAATCAAATACACTTCATAATTTCATGCCATATTAAGTGAAAAAATTTATAAATCAGACGAGCCATAGAATTGTGAAATTTCACTAAAATCACTCAAGTTGTACTTAGAATTGGCTCGTTAAATAATCTGAGTGATTTATAATTGTATCACTTAGCATGGCATGAGGTTATAACGAGTGTATCTCATTTGCTAAGTATAAAACAAATAGTCTAACGCATGTAAATGGTAAATTCTTATTCAGCAACTCTGGCCTCATTTGGTTGGATGAACATATCATTTAAATAATAATTTTTAATTAAAAATATATATATATATATTGGTGCAAACGTGACACATAACTTTCTAGTGAAAGGTTAGGCTGAAGTATAAATTATGTGGCTAGTGAAAATATCGCGACTGCTTCATTAATTTGTTTTTTAAACTTGTCATGATGAGTAAATTGTAGAAGTAAAAGTAATCTCCTGAAGAAATAGAATAAGTGTAAATCAGCCTGTATAAGTTAAAACGCAGATCAGGTAATTTTGATTAATCCTGTTTCGCAATTTTTGCATTCTTTTAAGAAAACATTGTTTAATAACAGTTGTTGTCATATCATTAAAAAGGCGAACATCACACATGTGCATGTGTGCGTATACATAACTAAAAAAAGGTTCATTTAAATATAATTAAAACACGTGTACATATATCTAAATGAAACTGCAGACAATATATATTAATTTGATTTTGATAGATTCTCCAATTAATCTCGTTACCCTGTCAGGAATAGATATATCTACGTGTCTGCAATCATCCCAATTAATTGTGTATCAGTCTACACTACATGACGAGCAAGATCAGATATAGCAACATGTCAATAGATATGTGTAGTTCTATGTCCTCACATTCATACCTTAATTGGGCGCATGCCCACAATTTCGCCCTTGGAGATATTTTAATATACATTTTAGAATTTTGTTTTAGTTAGCAACACATATTTAAATTTCCTAACGCCTGGACACTAGTTCCCAAATTAAGTCTTGTTGCCTCATCGCAAAAACTAAAATTCCATATTCCATTCCTTGAGATTTTCGTCTGTATCATCATTGTTTCTCTCTGCCAGTCGCACAAGGTCAATCACAACTTAACATACTGCTGAAATCGACCATTCAAACATGTTTGTAATTTGAATATTTAAACGGACACTACACACAATTTACGGTGATACGCTAACTAATGTAACTTGGTTAGGGTTTAAACGAAGATTGGTTGCTCGAGCGGTGATAACAATTACTATAATCAAGGTTGCGATCTTAATATAAGCACCTGACCTATTAATTATTTCCATATGTCCATATGTATAAACTAAGTATTGTATTGTGTATAAAAGGCGATTCATCCAGTAGACCGGGTTCGTCATTATTGGGAACTCATCACGTAGCGGCCAGAATTTGCCGTAGACAGGGTTCAAA
This sequence comes from Eudiplozoon nipponicum, assembly GCA_029291075.1. NCBI lineage: Eukaryota > Metazoa > Platyhelminthes > Monogenea > Mazocraeidea > Diplozoidae > Eudiplozoon > Eudiplozoon nipponicum. Next base: position 44,708 of record JAQBSW010000208.1, read on the forward strand.
CAGTATAAATAGGAAATTTGATAAAGTAGAAAAGGCAATTCATCCAGTAGACCAGTTTCGTCCTTACCCGAAATTCTTGGAGTACTGTCCAAAATTTGTCGCCGACGGAACTCGAACCTAGGCAAGACTACTTTGGAATTTGTTACTCTAATGATTAAGCCCTCGTGCCGCACGCCACACCCAATTTTCAGTTATGTACAAACTAGTGTTTCTTGAGCACCATTTCCTTTAGGCTCAATTTGTATTGCCTCTTTAGACCTAAAGTTCAATTTCAGGAATTTACGTGATGAGTATCCAATATGAAGGAAACCAGTCTTCTGGAGGAATTTCCACTTGTACGTTTTAAAATTCTTAGTTTATACTGACAAATGTATGTATATAATGGGACTGGTTTTTCTATCACAAGTGCACCCAATGCTCGTTTAATTATGTTAATAATTTGTTCCAGTCGTGATTATTTAACGATGGATTAACCATGTAGTAACGAATAATGTAATTCTATAAGTAAGATCCAGATGCATTATTTAACTACATATATCTAACATATATATATATATATATATATATATATATATATATATGCAAGTATGTATTAGGTGTTGCGAACCTAGTAAAAAATTAGTTCACTTGTGACAAGAAGGATAAACTAAAGACAGCATGAACGGAAAGTATAATCTCATGCACACTTGTTTCGTGCTTACTGGCGACTCATTAGTAGGAGCCGGTATTACGCCCTTTAACCACTATATATTTGGGTGAGGAATGTTGGATAATAAAACGGTACAATCTCCTAGACGAATGTGTAAACCTGCAATAGTGAAGCTAACATCATATAGTCTACGACAATGCGATTTCATTGATAACTCACAATATATAATATATATATATACCGAGTTTGTACCGGATACTAACACTATGGCTATTGTTTCAGTAACGGATACTAACATTATAGTAACGAAAAAGTACATGGTACTAACACTATGGTTGCCGAGTCCGTACATGGTACCAACATGACGGATATCAATGGATGTTATAGTTCACAGACATTGAGAATTACATCTATTAATGAACACCTGTTACTCCAGTAAATCCATACACACTGGCCTCGATTGATATCAGTTATCACCTTTCGCGGTAAGGATGACATCATTGAATTCAATATATAGCAATTAAATACTGTTTTTTGCGGAGAACTAATATATATGCAAGTATGTATTAGGTGTTGCGAACCTAGTAAAAAATTAGTTCAGTTGTGAACAGAAGGATAAACCAAAGACAGAATGAACGGAAAGTATAATCTCATGCACATTCGTTTCATGCTTACTGACGACAATTGACGTGTTTGTGGTTCTGTTCTCAGGATTTCATTGTATAACTCGGTCTATTGAAATGAGCAATCTTACGTATGCATTATTATTATAGATTTCAGATTCATGCGATTATAAAGAATCAGTTTTATCAATGCTGATATTGCGCTCTATCTGAAGAATTCGTCAAAATTGTCGAGTTCAATGTGAAGGTAGAAATGGGCTAAATTTGATTTCAAAATTAAAATAGCACCAATTCAAAGTTTTCTTGTAGAATCTAACATAAAATTCAAGTACTGCGCGAATTTGCCTTGTTTGATTATCATAGTCATTCAACAGAACTTGATATTATCTCTCAAAAAATATTTCCTTGCCTTACTGACAAAACGAGAAGAGTGTAACGAGATCTGTAACAAAATTTTAAACGTAAATAAACATACGGGTACAGTGCAATTTAATCAAGATTAACAGGAGTTAGAGCCAAATAGGCGTAGGAAAATTTTATGATAAATCATGCCGAGAGTAAAAGAATATGACAACGCTGGATTTTGAGAAATCGGTGAACATTTGGCTTTGTTGTACAATTAGCTATAATTTGGTTTTTGTATTGCTTAACAGTCCGCCAAATGAAGGAGTATAAGAACGCAACCGTTGTTTGTGTTTCAGTGAATGTCTAACCGTTGCTGAAATAACATTTTCTGCATTCGCTTAAACATAGCGAATCGCAAAATATAAATCATTAGAATGGGGAACGGCTTCTGCGTTGATCACCCTTATGAACCTTTATTAATCAAATAAAACAAAACCCATCTCGTGGGCCAAATGTTTAATTCTGGTCAGTACGTGACAATGACGAAACCGGTTATTTGGATGAATTGCCTTTTCTACACCATAAAATTCTTAGTTTATACTGATATATATAAGTAATTAATGGGTCAGGTGCTTATATCAGGATCGTAGCTCTGATTTTATTAATTGTTATCACAGGCCGCGCGAACATTTTCGTTTAATTATATAAATGTTCATTTCAATACCACTTCCATATGTAAGGGTTGTGTCTGTTCAATAAAGAAAGATCTCGAATGGTTGGTTGGAACTTTGGATCTAAATGGATGCCATATGAGCTCCACCTAAAGGAAAATAAACTTACCAATTTACATAAGTTTTTATATAACTGAAAATTGTGTATAGTATAGTGTGTTTCAGGATGGCTCAAATGTTAGTGCACCAGATTCTGAAGCAGAAGTGCCCAGGTTCGAGTTCTGTCCGCGGCAAATTCTGGCCAGTATATGATAAGTTCCCAAAAAGGACGAAACTGGTCTACTAGATGAATTGCCTTTTCTACACTGTACAATTCTTAGTTTATACTGACATATGTAAGTAATTAATGGGTCAGGAGCTTATATCAAGATCAAAACATGATTACATTAATTATTAACAACGGCCGCGCAACCAGTGTTCATATAAATGTTTAATTCGTTTGAGTTTCTCTATTTTACGCAGTAATATCTTGTATTGATCTTTAAATTTCTCAACCGGCATTAAAATAAATTACTTAATGTTGCATGACTAAATGCCTTAAAAACAATTTGCCTCTACAAGATATTAAAACGAAAAAAATCAGATATTATTAAACTTATTTTGATTAAGAATCATGAGAAGAACGATTGTGGAATGCTTCAATAATATATTTATAACATTTTTCTAGTTCTTGATGTATCTTTACCGTAATTGCAGCAAGAAAAAAAAAAAATATATATATATGTAAATATATATATGTGTGTGTGTGTGTGTGTGTTTAAAGGTACAGTGGCGTAAAAAAATTTTAGTCATATAGATTTAAGATGATATTAAATTATTGCATGTAAGAAAGGTATAATCTTATTTACACGTGATTTGTGCTTACTGACGACTAACAAAAATTACTTGACAAAATATAAAACCAGCCAGTAAAAACGAGACGCATGCGTACATTACTATCTATCAAAGTTGCGATCTTGATCTAAACACCTGACCCATTATATACATATATTTGTCTGTAGAAACTAAGTATTGTTTAGTGCGGAAAAGCCAATTCATCGAGTAGACCAGTTTTGACCTTATTAGGAACTTATCACGTACTGTCCAGAATTTGCCACGGACAGGGCTCTAACCTGGGCACGTCTGCTTCGGAATCTGCTGCTCTAACCACTGAGCCACCCTGCCGCACACTACAAAAATTTGTAATTATATACTATCAAATGTTTCTTAGTTAGCCTTTCCTTCATGTAGAACCTATATAGCAGCCAAAGAAGTCATTGATTTATCAGAAATGTTATACATTGTATCGTATTGCAATTATACAATTATTTTGTACACTCTCCAATGCCGCGTTTTGCGTAAGCAGGTAGTAGCTTTGTCTGTGCAAAGCTACTACCTGCGTAGGCAATACGTGGCATTGAAGAATATGAAGCTGGCACTCCGAAATCAAATTTCAAAAAATATTTTGTACATTGTTTTACCGTTTTCGCGCTGATGGTAAATAAAAAAAAATTATTGTTAAATTGTATTGCCTATAAATAAATATATATATATATATATATATATATATATATATATATATATATATATATATATATATATATATATATATATATATATGTATATGGCGAAAGCCTAAACAGTTAATGCTCGTTTTATATATGTTGTTTGACTGGTTAAGTACAATGTGATTGGTGTTTAATCTAAGCCATAAACTTGAATTAAAGAATTGTTATCATCAGTCAAACAATCCATTATTGTTAAAGAAAGATATGTTTTAAAGCAGATATATATATATATATATATATATATATATATATATATATATATATGATATATATAATTAGTATAAATTTCTATTACAATCTTAAAATTTTTTTTCTATTTTGATCCCTAATAAAAAATAACCTTTTTATATAATAGTGTGTTTGCAAAATACTGATAAATGCACAAATTTGAATCAAATGCCATTTGACGGAAAGTCTTTCATCTTTACATTCTAAATAACAATACAGGTGATTAAGTTAAATTGCCTGTCCACAATATTCGCGAAAATAACGACCTTTAATAAATGTATAGACACAGACACAGGAGTTTCTACACACGCACGGAATTTGTGAATTTTTACACATCTAAGGTGAGTTTTTAATTGAATCAAATCGCACATTGTCAGGAATTCGAAAATGATTGATTTCAGTGGAAAAAAATTGTTTACGAACATTCCGGTTTACAAACGCACGCTATAGAAGATTTTATCCGTCCAACTGTCCAACACTACTTAACAAAATATATAGGTGTTTAAATCAAGTTTGCAAGCTTGAAGTAAACATCAATCCCATTTTATTTAACCAGTCGTCATGATGTTTACTTCAAGCTCGCAAACTTGATTTAAAAAATTGTTACCACCACCCGCGCAATCAATTTATGTTTAAAATATATGGTTGATTTTGTGTGTGGTATTGGCTCCAGCAAATATGAAACGCATGTGTGTGTACAAGATTGAAAATGCTGTTTGTGTTGACTTTAGCTTATCCATCTCGTCCTATTTGAACTAACTTGTTTGTAGATGTGCAATTCCTACGACATCATTGTGAATAGACTAGTTTGTATCAAGATAGAGCACATGAGCATCCCAGTCGTAAAACCTATCGATATGCTACTCAAATTCCTTACTGAATTTCATCGACGATAAAATATGCATCACATTTACCTCTAAATGGTCATTAACATGTGTTGTATGGATTTAAAATCACGGTTGTGAGGGTGTAAAGTTTCATGCAACTCGAAGAAGTTGAAATGGGCCGACTTTCAAGAAGTGGACAAATCGAGCCTTGTTTGGCCCATTCCAAGCTAATAGACTGCAACCGTTAATTGAAAAATATCGCCCCATATCTCAGGTATGCTAACATCCTGATATCGAATACAAATATAGATATGCTGAAGGAAACTAATTTCGTAGATTTACATCGTCAGTTTCCTTACAAGTATGGAGACCCACATCCTTACAGCTGGCGGAAGTTTTGTTATGCTGTTCGACGACTGGTTAAATACAATGGGATTGGTGTTTACTTCAAGCTCGCAAACTTGATTTAAAGAATCCTTACAGGTTACTTAAATCAAGTTATCTATCTTGTTTTAAACACCTGACACATTATGTGGATACACTTGTCAGTATAAATTAAGCAATGTATAATGTAGAAAAGACAATTAATCTATTAGATCAATTTCGTTCTTACTCGAAACTCAACAAGTACTGTTCAGAATTTAATGCAGATAGGGCTCGAACCTGGGCACACGCTAACAGGTTGTATTTAAACATAGTAAAATATATTGAGAAAAGATGACGGTTTTTGAAAAAAGTCTTACCGAAGTCGACATATACTGAACAGTTTATCCATTAAAAAGTGCAGTCCAAATAGCGTTTAGAAGCAATTTTGATGCTCAGTTAATTCGAAAAATATGACGAAATAATATGCAGTCATTGCAATGTCAAATGTCAACAATGGCTAACAGTATTTTAATTACAAAAGAACCAACGACATTACCTGATCTGCGTTTCGAATGACGCAGTACTAATTCCAGTTGTATTCTTTATCAAATACATTTTCGCTGCCGTTATCGGCAGCCTTCTTCAATTGGTCCATCCTTACCCGTTTTATAAAACAAACTAATGAAGCAAGCGCGATATTTCTCCGTGCCATATCACTTTCACTTAAGACTGACCTTTGACGAAATAGTTTCGTGTTACGTGTGTGTGTGTTTGTGCATTTCAATAACTGGTATGTGCATCTAACTAAGTAAAACTAGACTTGCTGGTTGAGAATTAACTGATTGCATGCGTTAGACTATTTGCTTCATACACTCCATGTTAAATGAAGTAACTAGGGTTGACCTCACCTTTTTCGGCGGGGCGAGATACCAAAACATCAGAAAAACTCGTCATAACCACCTGCAAATTTAAGTGATAAAATTAGAAATCCGAACTCCAATGCACGTGTTAAATTTAAATTCAAACCACTCACGTTGTCATGCGCAAGAAAAATGCGGTCAAATCCACTCAGATTGTACTCAGGATAAGCTTGTTTGATAATAGACCTCGTCGTATAGTGGAATAAGCACACGTCACTCATGTGTATGTGCATGTGCGTATATAACTAAAAACTTCAGTTAAATATAATTGTTACACATGTAGGTACATCTAAATGAAACTGCAGTCAATAGACATTAATTTACCCTTTGCACGCGTCATACTAATTATTTATTCTTAGCATATCAAGTGCTGTTTTACTAGAATGATCTCAATAGGTGGGAGGAGGAGGGAGACACATAAATCCTATTCAATAAACGGAGAAGATTAATTAAGATATAAAATAAAATAAGTGCTAGTTAGGCAATTAAATTTTTGAAAATTGTTCAAAGAAAGAATAAACAGTATAAGGACGGAAGATAGAAGCCCTCTAAAAGGCGTTCAAATCACTAAGAGCTTTAAAACAAAACAAACGTTAATTAATGAAATTTAGAAAGACTATATTCTTAATAATTGATTAGTCATAAATTAAATAATAAACACATTGATAGGGCAGTCATAATCGGATATTATTAAACTTTTAATGTACGGAATGTATTTACAAAACCATTTTTAGAAAAAAATGCTGCGAAATAATGGCAAAGAAACCGCTCACATCAATAATTCACACAACAACTGATAATATTACTAGTGAAAAAAAATGAAAAAAGTTCATAATTGGTCATATTGTGTACTAAACTATGTTACATTTGCAAAAAATTCAAACTGGATTAAAGAATTAATAATTATAAATCGGTTATTGAAAAGTTTAATTCTTCACATATATATATTCACGCAAATTCTTCTTTGTGAGAAAAGCCGGTTGATGAAATATCGAGTCCTACAGAATTTCAGAATAGACATAGCTGGCAAAAGTGGTAAAACCAGCAAAATCACAACACAATCAAATGCAAGAAATCGACCTACCAACCAGACAGCTTTTCTTGTGTAGGCAAAAACAAAAATGAATTATAAATAATAATTGACTTGGATATTAGACTCGGTCCCCTATATCCGCATTTAATAAAGCAAACAAATTTTAATATAAACGCCTGACCCAGAATGTCCATACATTTGTCAGTATAGACTAAGTATTGTATAGTGTGGAAGAGGCGATTCATCCAGCAGACCAATTTCGTTCTTACTGGGAACTCAACACGTACTGTCAATAATTTGCCACGGACAAGGCTCGAAACTGGGTACGCCTGCTACGGAATCTGTTGCTCTATCCAATGAGCCACGCAAAGGAAAAGATAACTGAAAAACAATAGTTAGTATATAACTCACGATGAATTCTGGACAATATGTGATTCCCTTGTCTGGGCTACAGTGGTCACACCTGTTCAAAAAAGTAAAGAAATGTTCGCATAGAAATTGTTTAGAAGATATTAAAAGTAGTGTGCAGTGTACGACATGGGTCTCTGTGGTTAGAGAACGAGATTCCGAAGCAGACGTGCTCAGGTTTGAACACTGTCCGCGGCAAATTCTGGCCAGTACATGATGAGTTCCCAATAAAAACGAAACCGGTCTATTGGATGAATTGCCTTTTCTACACGACAAATTTATGTACTCAATGGGTCCGGTTTTTATGTCAAGATAGCAACCTTGATTATAGTAATCGTTATCACCGCCCGCTCAACCAATGTTCGTTTAATTATACAATATTTAGTTTTTACTGACAAATGGGAGTACATAATGGGCTACGTGTTGCTATCAAGAACGAAATCTTTATTAAAATTAATTTTTATAACCGCTCGTGCGACCAATGGTCGTTTAATTTTAATACGAATGGGGTGTTATTTGTTGATCTTCCGTTATTTGTTTAAGATCGCGTATTACCTCATGCACTTTTTTGTTGGGTATGCTATTGAAAATGTTATCAAAGCATATTACGTTATACTCAAAATCTTTTCTGCGTTTGCTATTTGATGATTCCTATAATTTAGTGAAGTTGAAAACTAACGGTAATAACTCTTTAACTTAAAAATTCCTAACTTATGAGTTTGTATTTTCTCTAGATGATTTAAAATGAAGCCGAATGATTCTGACGAAAATGTTATTCTATTTGACTCCGCCGAAATTCTTGGATTCTATCGAGGATTTGCCGAATTAGGATAGATGGACAGTAGATTTTTTCATCGCCATATTAACTCATTATAAACCATTGGATTAACTACTTTATGATATAATCTTGTGTACATTCAACTAGAATATATTTCAGTAAGTTCATTGTAGTTGTCTAATTATTGCAAAACGAATAAATAGAATATAGTAAAATACGAACTCAGAATAGAAAATTAATCTAAATTTATTTTCATTTACTTTGGAAAAAAACCAGACCGGAATCACAATGTGCACAAATCCGAATGCCTCTTAATTAAAAAATGAGCAATTTCATAAGCAATGTCACATATTTTGGGATGTAAAATAATTCATTATATTTTGCTACTTATATTCGAGTCCAGTAATACCATTATCCAATTCAATTTATTCATTAATTTCACAATTAATCTCATTAAAGTTGTAACGCTGCAATTTGTAAATACCGTTTTACATACATTGTACAGGATTCAAAGTTTCTTTCGGTCGTGTCAGTATTATACTGAATGATTTTGTCAACACAGATCTAATTGATCTAATGATCTTGTCATTGCTGAGGAAGTATCTTGGAAATGACAAATAATTATACAAATTTGAGCATTGTGGTCAAAGGATTTTGTGCTCCTCTTCATACATTAAGCAGATTATTCATAATATATGAGAGCAACAGTATAAACAAGGTGTAACATTTTATTTTAACCGCATCCATTTTACTGTTGACTAGGTAATCTTGATATAAATATTGATGTCTGAAAGGAAAGTAAAACATCTCGAATATATGCATATATTACTGTGATGTATCCATTTAAGCGTAATTAAATAAACGGTTAAATATTTTTAAATATAAATACTTTGAGAGGATGTTGATTTACACATGGCACGCGTCAGACTAACAGTTGTATACTTCCCCAGTAAACTGACGAAATTAAGGCGACATCAGTTGTAGAGAATGGAAGCAAACTAGTAGAAATTACCTAGTGGAAAGATCCTGTAAGAGTAATTGGTGATAAAGTTGGCAATTGCAAAGTCTAATAAAGATATAATATTAAAATGAATGACGATTAGATAAGGATACACGAAATTTTTCTTACGAAAGAGTGGACTTTGTGAAGATATGAGATCGGCGAGTTAAATGTCCAATAACTAAGTATTGAACTCAATAGTTGACCTAAGTTAATAGATCTAAAATGTGACAATAAAGAAAGGATGAAATTTTGACGTGCGTACCGTAAACTAATGATAAGCAAATAGAAAATTTGTACAGCCAAATATAAGTTAAGCCTTCTTGGGCTAAATAACCGCTTTTGAATGCCAAATTAATGAAAATTAGTAAAAATCTATGAAGAGAAATGATACAATAGAAGTACCGTTTTTAGGCAGTCCCTACCAATAGGTAGTAAATTTCTAAATCAAAAAGAAAAAATGAAACAATATATAAATCCAAAGTGCATGAAATAATGTACACAAACTGCATTCTCATGTTTGTTTTTGTAACTGTACGCCAAATCAAGGTAGGAATCGTAGAGTACAGTACTGAAATTAGGCAGAATGATGATCGGGATAATTCAGTGTGTAGTAGTGTAGATACCAAGCCCAATGAGTGAGAGACTGATTAATTAATTGCAGGAGAAATTTATCAACTTTTTTGAAAGCCCTATGCTTAGTTATTTCCTATTTAACTTTTGATATGTGCATGAATATTTGTGTGTATGTTAGTTGATCGCACATAGAAACTATTTCATTACATTATTATAATCAAGGTTGCGGTCTTGATATAAACACTTGACCCATTAATTACAT
>JAQBSW010000208.1:60000-252105 GCA_029291075.1 Eudiplozoon nipponicum
TAAACATTGGCCACGTATACATCTGTCCGAAAGTCAAGGTCGTCAATTCACTGCCGTTCTGCATTTAACTGATGTAAACACACGGGACACAGGTCCATGGTCATGTCAACTTGTGACTAGTCAGGGTACTACTAACGCTACAATGCAAGTGAATGTGATCGCGTTGGAGGCACGTGGTCTACTTGAACAATTGCTCAACTGGGTTAGTACACTAAACACCTACGCCGTTCTGAAGTACACAGGAATAGCAGCGGCTTGTTTGATTTTACTTCTGATTGTTATCGGTTTGCTGGTCTTCTTCTGTTTTGGAAAACGAAGTAACAATGCAGATGGACAGAGTACCGCCGAGTTGACTGGTAACAGCAGACTTACATCCGCTAATGGTTATGCCTCGATTGGAAAGGACAGTGAATCAGATCTGACGGGAAGCGGTGCAGGCTTAAGTAGTGAGGCATGCACAAAATACTTGGAAATGAATGACTCGCGTTACGATAGCCTCAGAAACGACCATCGCGTTGAGTACCTGCAAGCCATACGTGTTGCCGGAACACTTAGTCCGACGACTCAACGTTATGTTTGCGTGGAAAGTGCTGGTGGTGCAAATTGTGATAGACGCAAAACAAGCAGAGAGGGAACGAAAAAGACACGTGTTGTAGACGAAAACTTTATTTCTGTCGAGCCTATAGCAACGATATCGCGAGACATCAGTTTTCAATACGGTAGATGTGATTCAACGTCCTCCCAACCAACAGCAACTCATTCCTCTGTTTCTACAGCTCAATCAAATGATGCCAGTGTTTCGAATAAAACGATGGTTAAATCAGCACTCTTGCCCACTGCTTCTAGAGTGAATGAAAACTTCAAAGGTGTATCACCAACTCCGTCAACAGACAAGACAAGCAGAAATTCAGTTTATCCCGACATATTGACTGTCTGCTCCATTCTGCAGGCTAACCACCAACTTGTGTGTGACGACGACACAGAAATTTCTAATTTCATTCAGAGACAATTAACTGATCAAACGGGTAGTTTGGCAAATGGAAATTTAATTAGATCGGATTACGCTAATGCTGTCCCGATTGGTGTGAAATTACAGCCAGCGAACACAAAAATCGTGCCTACAAACTTTGAGGACTACGTTGCTTTCAGAGTATTGCCTATTCAAACGGCAAGCATTGTTAACGCATCAACATTTCAGCCGACTCACGTAGCAGTAGAGTCAAGCTCTGGTAGCAGCTCCGATCAACAGTGTCCACTACATGGATATACACTTCTTCAAACCTTACCAGCTAATCATTTACAAACTGAAAAAGAACTATCGATTTCCAATAATTCTACTAACGTTATTTTAGCGGCCGACGATAAACGCCAACAGAATGTTGATAACGCCAAAGTTAATAATCAGTTTCATCATTTCGTAGCCGTACAGCAACGCTCAAATGAGCAGAACCCAACCGCGGAGGATTTTAATAAACCTCTCGTTCAAAGTACTATGTGCAGCATTATTCCGAACGCGGCTGGTCTCCTAAATTTGGGTCAATCAGTAGAGAAACATCAAATTCCTAATACGATGCCTTTGTTTGATAAAAATACAAAAACAACACAGATTACAAATACTACTATGTCCACGACAGTTCTACCATACGGAGGTGACTACAAGTCGACTCCCAAATCAGTCGCAACGGATCCTGAGCACGTAGTCTATTCCATGGGGGCACATCAAGTGTTGAGCAGCAACATGGCTCTAGAGCGTTTAACCGATGCTGAAATCGACGAGCAACATGATGACGGTGAGGATCATGTTGGTGAAGTAGAGAATAGCAATAAACAAGTTGGGTGTCCAGTTTTGAAAATAAAAAATGATAGTAAGGTTGCCTCAAAACTTTTCATGGACTCTCAAGGAACAAATAGGAGTAATAAATTTAATTACACGAATAAGAGCGAAGTGAATAGCCAAGACAATAGTACACTTCCGAGTTACGTTCCTTGTCCGCTTCACGGAAATTTACTTGCCTCGTTCTCAACAAATCAAGATACTTACCAAATCGAGACATGCACTAACGAAATTAGTCAACCATTGTGCAATTCAACACATTCACTGCTAAACGGAAGTCAAGAAAACGAAAATGCGATCTGGGGTGTTGGACGCAATAAGCGATTGGAGAATGGCACCGCCACTCTAGGTAGGCGCCAGAACCTGGAATGGCGAGAAACTATCAATGGTATGGCGGAGCATCAGGTGGAAAATTTTTCAAATAGTAAATTTGACAGTAGCCTCAACCAGAATCCCCAAAAAAGCAATCAAGTTCATCAACATCGGACCAGTGGAAAGGCAGGATTCGATAGTCTTCGAACATCTAGATCAGGTTCGTCTAGACGCGGTCTAAGAGTATCTATCAAGGTTGACGATGAGATTCTAAGCACAGGAAGAAATGATTATGATGTAGGTATGTCATGTGATATAGATTCGATGACAGCTGGGACAAATTTATTACCGGGCGATGATCGATGCAGCAGTGCAATTGGTAGCTCCAGCACAGACGACAGTAACGCCAGCAGTAGCCAAACGAAGCACAAAAACGAAGGCACCATTACAGAGCACAAATCTTTGACAAAATTTTCCGGTGAGCACGCGCCTAGACAAAATGGCGCGTCTGGAGATTGCTTAGCAAAATCTATTGCTGCTTCGTCTAACAACACGAACTCAGCAGACGGGCCAAGGAGAGCCGCAAAAAAGCCGGAAGATGAGGGCTACAGTACGGCAGTGTAAATAGAAAAGACGAACCATCAAACTCGTCCGGCTTGCATTTATAAAACTTTTTACCAAATAACTGCTAGATTTTTGCACAAAAATAGATTGAAAATAGTTCCGAACTTTGTTCGTGGTCAATTGCAGTATTTTGAAATGTAACTGGACATTCATTTGCGTTTTATGTACCATAACTTCTTTCAAATTTGTGGGCGTATTAATAATAAAAATGGCATTCAGCTGCAAAATGTTTCGTGTGTCTTGTTTCAATTTCGGCCGAATTTCTTTTGAATGGCTGCGCCTTGGCTGCGCCTTGGCTCTGCCTATCTTTCCTCCTCTCTCGTAAAAGGGAATTTCAGGTAGGCTAAACATAACTTGGAAATTTTTTCGTAATCGACCCTTTATCTGCCCGACATAACACGAGCACCGGAATAGGTAAATAAATGTTTACAAAATATTACACTTTGTACTAAATCCGTCTTTAATAACAGACAGGCTAAATGATTTTTTAAATAGTATTAGTATGCTGGTGGCAGTGAATGCAAATATCGAAAAAATGTGTTGTAAGATTGCGTAAAATAAATTAGACAAATCGGAAATCAATCAATTTGATAAATTTGCCTTGAAAAAAATTTTCCACAGAATACTTGTTTAACAACAATTTTATTTTAAGTTAATGTTATTGCAAACCATATAACATTTAGTGAGTACGATTGTCATGATCGCCAAAAGCTTGTCTGCTTAATTTATTAAATATCAGTGGAGAATGAATATATTTAGTAAAAAATGACATTTGGACATAAACTTCGTAGGCCAAAACGACGCCAAATAAGATTGATGTACCTCCGCGTATGACCGTAATTTATTCACTCTTTCAGCAGAACTTTTTATTTGAAAATTCTAAATTGCATTACTATTTAGGTCAATTGAGACATGCAGCTTGGATATTGGTGGTGGAAGACCAATTTGACTAATAGCAATAATGGGATACTAATAATTACAAGGCATTAAGCAACAGTTGTCTCTGTGAGTTGAGTTGACATAGAACATTGGATTCAGTTCCCATTGTAAACTAAATTGAATTTTTTGTAAAGCCTAATATTGAATACAGATTAAAGGTCAGTTGAGCTGTTAGGAGAACAATATGAAACAAAAGAGTGAAGAAAAAGAGTGTATATTTTTAATAATTTCCTTCAGTTTCAAAGGTCAAGCACATACCGACGATTACTGCCTTAAAGTAAATGCTAAAGAAGAGTTAAATCAGAGTGTAGCCTGTCATTGGGTATGATCAAGTGTTAATACATAAAAGGAGGAAACACATCATGGATCAAAATCTCCAAATTAATTATGTATTGCTTAAACGATCAAAGAGACTTTTGCGACGTTTATGGAACTACGATAGAATTTATTCTTTGACATAAAAATCAATCAAAATGTGTTGATTGATTAGAAAAGCTCGAAAATATATTGGTTGATGATACAGGATGGAGATAAGAATGCAAAAGTCTACCATAGGAACTATGAAATTGCATGTCACAAAATGAGGTAAAATGAGGAAGAACTTCATATGCTTTGTTTTTCTACGTTTATAGGCAAAAATACTATTGAAAAAAGTCGAACTTCATTTGCATTCGTCAAAGGGCTCTTGACTAAGAGTGAGCAAGTATGTTGCCTACTGGAAATTACAGCAAACTACAACAAAATTTTACCTTACATTGAGCAGACGATAACAGTGGCCAGTTTAAAATAGGTTTATCAAGTCAAAATGTATCACCAGCGCTCGCCTTAGGAAGGAATGAAAATATATGTTATTGTACATTATATAAACGTGTAATCAATAACCGGCTAAGTATCAACTTAATTTTGTTTACTAAACTGATATGTGGAGATATTGGCCAAAAATGCTAGAATACTCGCATTTTCTTCAGATTTCTAAAATAACGGTTTGCGGAGATTTTAGAATTTTAACTAGTGTAAAGGAACGAGAATGGAACTATATCTATGGGAACAGTATGGATTGGTTTACATTAAAATTTGCCTGCTAACTTTGTACAACGTTTGACAAAAACTTATTAGACAAATAAGTTTTAATTATGGGAAATGAAAATTTTAATTCGTGTTTAAATAATATCTGGAAATATGAACTATTTAGGCATTTTTTTTAGTTTTATCTTTCTATGGCTACCATTATGCTTAAATATATTTTCTTGCGGAGAAATAATATATATGCAAGTATGTATTAGGTGTTGCGAATCTAGTAACAAATTAGTTTAGTTGTGATCAGCAGGATAAACCAAAGACAGCATGAACAAAAAGTATAATCTCCTGTACATTCGTTTCGTGCTTACTGGCGACTCATCTGTAGGAGCCGGTATTACGCCCTTTAACCTCTATATATTTGGATGAGGAATGTGGGATAATAGGACAGTACAGTCTCCTAGACAAATGTGTAAACATATACTAGTGAAGCTAACATCATATAAAATCTAGAAAATGCGACTTCCCCACTAACTCACTCTATATAATATATATATATATATATATATATATATATATATATATATATATATAACGAGTATGTAAAGGATACTAACACTATGGCTATTTAGTTAGTTACCGATGTCAAAATTGTAGTACCGAAAAGGTACATGGTGATAACACTATAGTTGCCGAGTCGGTACATGGTACCAAAATGATGGATATCAATTTATGCTATAGTTCACCGAAATTGAGAATTACAATTATATCTGAACACCTATTACTCCATTTAATCCATACACTCTAGCCTTGATCCATTATGCTTATCACTTTTTACACCAGATTCCCTAAGAAAATAATTTGGCCGTTAGTCGGGGGTGTCCAATTACGAAAATTTCTTAAATATAAATTAATTTACGTAATTCTCAGTATATTTATCCTAATTAAGCAACTTACCGTTAATAAAGAAGGCAAAAGAAAGCACCTAACATTTACGCATATATGGTTATATATATGAACATGGAAGGTGGAAACGCGTCAGTGCGTTGCGACTGGCGAAAGTTTTGTTATGTTGTTCGACGACTGGTTAAATACAAATAGGATTGGTGTTTACTTCAAGCTGGCAGACTTGATTTAAAGAATTATTACCACCAACCGCGCAATAAATTATTGTTTAATTAGGTATTCTATATATAGAGAGAGAGTATATATATATATATATATATATATATATATATATATATATATATATATATATATATATGCGTGTGTGTGTGTGTGTGTGGCGAAAGATGCAAACAGTTAATGTTCGTGACTGCATAGAAATTTTGCAGCTGACATTTCCCGTCACATACAATGTATGCAAGTCTATTAGAAGTGTCAGCCGAATATCTAATTTTTCTTTCCATATATATATGCAGTACGGTTTGATCCTCGTTAGTCAATTTGCCGTCGTATTCTGATTATGATCATGGAAGGTCGAAACGCGTCACTGCGTTGCAACTGGCGGTAGTTTTGTTATGTTGTTCAATGACTGGTTAAATACAATAGGATTGGTGTTTACTTCAAGCTCGCAAACTTGATTTAAAGAATTGCTACCACCACCCGCGCAGTCAATTATTGTTAAATTGTATTGCCTATATATGTATATGTGCCGAAAGCTGCAAACAATTAATGCTCGTGACTGCAGAGAAATTGTGCAGCCGACAATTCCATTCAAGATCAATGTATGCAAGACTGCTAGAGGTGAGAGCCTCATATCTAAATTTGATTTCCATGTATATTCAATGCGGTTTGATCCTCGCTAGTCAGTTTGCCGTCGTACTCTGATGCTGATCATGGAAGGTAGTTTTGTCATGTTGCTCAACGACTGGGTAAATACAATGGGATCGGTGTTTACTTCAAGTTCTCAAACTTGATTTAAAGATTTATTACTACCACCCGCGCAATCACTTATTTTTTTATTGATCATTTACTGTTTGTTGCGGGGAGCCATATTGGTGTTACCATGTACCGACCCGGAAAAGATAGTAGCGATACTATGTATCGCCTTGGCAACTAAATTGTTTATTATATTCAAGGTTGCGAACTTGATATAGATACCTGACCCTTTAAGTTCTTATATTTAGACAGTTTAAATTTAGAATTGAATAGGCTAGAAAAGGCAATTCATCTAGATGACCGGCTTTGTCCTTATTAAGATCTCATCATGTACTGGTCAGAATTGGCCGCGGACAGAGCTCAAACCTGGGCGCGTGTGCTTCGGAATCTGGTGCTCTAACCACTGAACCATCCTGCTGCACACTATGCACAATTATCAGTCATATACTAACTAATGTAACTTGAATAGTCTTTTTCTCTTTTAGGTGGAGCTCATTTTCAACCCACAGTTCCAACTAACCATCCCCAATCCGTCATTACTGAACAGACACTACACTAGATGGGAAAGTTGTATTGAAATGAACATTTATATAATTAAACGAACATTGGTTGCGCGGGTGGTGATAACAATTATTATAATCAAGGTTGCGGTCTTGATATAAACACCTGACCCATTAATTACTTACATATGTCAGTATAAACTAAGAATTGTATAGTGTAGAAAAGGCAATTCATCCAGTAGACCGGTTTCGTCCTAATTGGGAACTCATCATTTACTGGCCAGAATTTGCCGCGGTCAGGACTCGAACCTCGGCACGTCTACTTCGAAATCTGGTGCTCTAACCACTGAGCCATCCTGCAGAACACTACACTGCACAAAATTTTCAGTTATATACTAACAAATGTCATTGGTTAGTCATTTTTTCCTTTAGGTGGAGCTCTTATGGCATCCATTTAAACCCACAGTTCCAACTAACCATCCCCAATCCGTCATTACTGAACAGACACTGCACTAGATGGGAAAGTTGTATTGAAATGAACATTAATATAATGCGATTGTTCACTTTTTTAGCTCGTTTTTTATGATATATAGTAAATTGGCTTTGTAATCGCATTGGCCAAAACGTTATATGACGTTAAATCCATTACTGCATGAATAAAAATTCGTAAAGGAATTTTTACCGTGCAATTGTCTAAGATTCTTCCTTTAAATATATGGTGGGTATTGGACATAGTACCGGCTTTTATTGTTGAGTAGCCAGAAAGCACGTAACGAATTTGCACACAACTTTGGTTTGTCCTTCTGTTCCTACTCGAACTAATGTTTTACTCGATGCATAACGACTAATACACAATTGCACTTACACATTTGTTCAAAATACATTCGCCACTCAACAATCGTAGCATAAGTTACACTTGTCATTTTAAATTTTTTTATTGAATAGCGTATTGCACGCAAATCAAGCAATGGTTGAACAAAATCGAGGCTGGTATATAAAAATTAGTTTAATGCAATTCTGGGCTTCTACGGCGTAATAAATGAAATGCTGACCTCCAAAATAAATGTTCCTAACTCTGTCTCTTATACTTTAACTCATTACAACTTCCCCCAAGTGACAAGATGTCAGTCTCATCGTAAGAGATTAGAACTGCCTAGTTGGATCTTTAGCTAGAAATAGATACCAAATTGGTCTACACGAAACAAAATCTGACCAAAATTCTTTGTTTTATACATAAATGAAAGCTGCGTGCAATAACAGGTCTTTAAATCAAATGCCCGTGGTTCGAATGAGGCCGTGGTAATTCTGACGACTATTTGCTGAATATTCTATTAGGATATATGTCCACCTTATGAACCGTGTTATATATTTTATGCTATTTAACACCCTGACTGATTTAAAGAATGCGATGTTTAATGCACTGTGGGACTTTCTGTTGATATTATTGTAAATATATACTCTTTACCTGTTGTTTCCATAATAAGCTTATTTTGAGATAATAATTTTGAGATATCAAGTTCAAAGACGTGAAGCGTTTCATATATTTTAGGAGATTGTACCGTCCTATTATCCCACATTCCTCACACAAATATATAGTGGTTAAAGTGCGTACCACCGGCTCCTTCTGATGAGTCGACAGTAAACACGAAACGAATGTGCATAAGATTATACTTTCCGTTCATGCTGTCTTTGGTTTATCCTTCTGTTCACAACTGAACTAATTTGTTACTAGATCCGCAACACTTAATACATTCTTACATATATATTAGTTCTCCGCAACAAACAGAATTTAACTGTTATATATTGAATTGAATGATGTCATGCTTACCGCGAAATGTGATTACTGATATCGATCAAGGCCAGAGTGTATGGATATACCGGAGTAACATGCGTTCAGAAATAGTTGTAATTCACAATTTCGGTGAACTATATCATACATTGGTGTCCATCAGGTTGGTACCGTGTACGGACTCGGAAACAATAGTGTTAGAACCATGTACCTTTTCGGTACCATAATGTTGGTATCGGTTACTAACAAAATAGCCATAGTGTTAGTATCCTTTACAGACTCGGTATTTATACATTATATGAAGTGAGTTAGGGTTGAATTCGCATTGTCGAGACTTTATATAATGTTAGCTTCACTACTGCAGGTTTACACATTCGTCTAGGAGTTTTTACCGTCCTACTTTGCAATATTCCTCTTCCAATTATATAGTGGTTAAAGGGCGTAATACCAGCTCCTACTGATGAGTCGCCAGTAAGCAAGTAAGTAATTTCCGTTTATGCTGTCTTTGGTTTATCCTTCTGGTCACAAATAAACTCCTATTTTACTACTTCAAACTTTTATAAAACTTACACACTTGGCATTATTTCTATAAGTAATTTCTGATTGTAAAACGCATGTTGATAATTAAATTTGCTTGACCATCCAGCCGGTAGATGGTCGATTTTTATTGACGTGCGCTTTTACTTCTGATACTAATGCTGCTGGTCAATGAATTCGTTTGCTTAATTGTGACCGGACTGGAAATACCCAAACTGTCATTATTTATTATATAAATGTCAATTTTTATTAAAATAAACACATACATGTGTATAGAATTCTGTTTTGTGTGTGTGTGTGTGTGTGTGTGTGTGTGTGTGTGTGAGTCATTTTGTGTATACATGTGATTGTAAGCGAGTTGATTTTGAGGATGGATATTGAGGCAGACCAAAAAAATACTTTAGGAAGTAGATTAATTATAACAAGATTTGTCTTGAATGAGGTTATCCAATTTGCTCAAACTTGTTTTCTCTTTGAGTAATGTGTCAACCCTGAAGATAGGACTGGAACTACGCAATACATAATTCCTTTTAAGATATAAATCAAAAAGAAATAATACGGGAAACCATTAAATCTGTTGAGCCATTATAACTCGTGAATTATAAAATTGACAAATGGTAAACAACTCATTCTTTAATTAATGTTATACATAAATGCTTTAGATTCAGCTAAACAATATAAGAAATGACCTGAAACAGGAACATTCTGTAATTTAATAAAATTATTAATAAAAATGCAATATATACAGAAGTACGAGTTAATTAGAGAAAAGAAGAGAATAAGATCTGTGTTGCACTTTAAATTACACACAATGTACTTCAAATGCATAGACGAGTTCACTGACAAGGCTAGGAATAAGAAAATTCAAAAACTTAGACCGAGACATGAGAAAAACTAGCAAACTTTGGAATTCATAGGCCTCTTAGAAACATTACAAACGGTTCTGCAATGTCTCAACGCGTGATAAGATAACGAGATGAGAATAATTAAACAAGTACTGAGCACAGCCGTTACTATGGAATACAAATCTTAGAATGCGATTATTACGAAGACAATTAAGATCACCAAATTCATACCGAAAACGGATAAAGATAATTTTGAATGGAATGTTGTTAAAAGGGTGATAGACCAAATACAGGATATATGTAAGCCGGTTTATGAATTGAAGAGATTGAAATCAAATTTGTTTTCTAATAAAGAAATATGCCTTAAAGCAAACAAAGAAGGATCAACAGTATTGACCAATCAGACGGATTTTAATTATAAAATGTATTTAAAATTAAATAATGCGATTTAAAATAAAATAAATAAAGACCCAACTGATATGTTACAGGGTGAAGATAAGACTTTTATCAATTAAATGAATGAGTATAGGGAATTGGATTCAGTGCTCGGAAATTAATTAATACAAAGTGACACTTTCCCTCCTAGATAATATGGTTTATTACAGATTAATGAACAAGGTAATCCATTTAGGTTAATTGTGTATGTTTAGAATTCTCCAACTTATAAAATGTCCAAACTTATATTCCATTGAATAAGAAAAGACACCTATTGACTAGATCATATATTAAAGAATACTAATAACTTTAATAATTATAAATTTTTATAGAATTATACACGAGCAAGTATGCATTAGGTGTTGCGAACGTAGTAACAAATTAGTTCAGTTGTGACCAGAAGGATAAACCACGAGCAAGTCTGGATGTGGTATCGATGTATACTCACATTCGAAGGCAGGTCGCATTATAGAGTGTCCAACTTTATTTAACCAAAATCCTGAAATATTAGAAGGTAATAAAATGATGATAAGTTGTATTAAGGAAATGTTTAAAATTTGTGTCCTCCACATACTCTATATTTATAGAGGAATTCTACATACAAGTCAAAGGGACAACAATTACCTTTCCCAGACGCTAACATTTTCATGCATTTTTGGAAAATTATTTCTTGGTCAGATCCACTATCAAATCAAACAAATATATAAGATTTTTAGATGACATTTTCTTAATTTAGAATCACGGAGATTAGTAGTTCGAGAATTTTCTTTGTTTAGCTAATCAGCTAGGAGAGTTCATATTTACGTAGGAAAATTAAAGAAAAGTATTATCATTTATTGATTTGAGATTATAAAGAATGGGTCAAATATTTGGAAATGAAATTTAGAGGAAAGATACTTACTCAGGTATTCCGAATTTTTTTCTTTAATCTCCTGTGTTGGATGAAAATAAGAATTCTAAATTCCATGTAAATAAGAAGTCTTAAAATGGTGGGTTTACAAATATAGGAACAAAGAACTATAGAAATTGAAAGAAATATTCAGGAAAAATGGTTATCCGACAAAAATAATTGAGAAAATCACAAATGACACACAAATGAGATTTAATGGAAAAGTAGACCAGACAAACCAGGCAATGGCTTTAGAAAAGCCAAATGAAGAAAAGCACAGAGTTCGGGTTCTATTGAATTCCAGATAAAGTAGAAAAATTCGGCCATCAGCACAGAAATACAACATAAGAAATAAAATAAAACCTCTCCATAAATCAGGGCTTAAGAGATATTTTTTAAAGATTTCAAACTCAGGTAAATAAATTATACCATGCGTCCGGTAATTGTACGTAGTGGGGAATATGAAACTACGTGCAAATATTGTCATAGTCTTAGATCCTATCTAGACAGACACACAATAGAAACAGTTCGTCAGATAAACTGGGATGGTTGCAAACGCATTGCATTATGGAACCGAAATATATTAACCAGGTTGATTAAGGAATCAACTAAAATAAAATCGGGAATGAACGTAAAGTAAGTGACATCTGTAGAAATAACACTAAGCCCCATATTTAATGAAGCCTTCACGATTGATACGAAATTTGGATAGGAAAAGTATGTTATAACAGTAAATCTGAATAAGAAACCGCGACATTGAATTTGAGATAGAAAATTGTACGTTTTATGTTCTGTGTGTGTGTAGGTGTGGGTAGTTTGGTTTAAACAGGTAAGAATAAGAAAACATTTGCTGAGACTGGATGTTAGAACAGAAAAAAATATATTTTGGGAAGTAAAATAAATATAAATAGATCTGTCTTAAATAAGGATATCACGTTTGCCACAAGTTGTTTTCTCCTTGCGTATGGTGTCATCTCTGAAGATATGACTGGAAATGAAATTCCGAAAATTTTGTAATGTCGGATTTTATAACATTTCCGGAAAAGCATTTTAAGGATGTCCTCAGAGTGACAGGACCAGTGAAAACCCAAAAATCAATTAAAAAAAGAAGCTGTGCATCAGGAAATATAATGGTGTCAAGCTTTTATCGCCGAAGGAGTGTTATCAATTGTCTCGCATCCATCAATTGTTGTATCAACTCTAACGATGACAGCACTTTGCAAACCAAAATTCTTTTAAATGAATATATCAAAGCAAAACATTGATCTGCATAGATTTCACACATAAATCAAACTCATATATCGCATGATTCATAATATAACTCTTTTTAAATGGAAACTATCGAGTGCGAAAATAAAATTTCCAAACAAAACACAAGTGCAGCGTGTTAACTGATTGGTTAGAGTCACGGAGGCCGTAGCAGATTTCCCTGGGTTTGACCCCTGTTCATGAAGAAAATCTGACCAGTATTTCAATAGCTCCCAATAAGGACAGAACCGGTCAACTGAATAAAATACTTGTCTCTATCATACAGTGCTTAGTTTATATATAATATGTAAAATAAAATAAATAATATATATTTTTATAATAATATATATATATATATATATGTATATATATATATATATATATATATATATATATATATCTTACAAGAAATGTACTGTGTATTATTGGAATTCAATAGACATTATAAAAATTAATATTATATATATATATATATATATATATATATATATATATATATATATAATGGGATTTATGTTAATATGAATTTATCCACCTTGATTTTATTAAATTACAAGTAAAGAATTATAAACCAATTAAGGGTATATAGTTGTATTGCAGGACCAGCTAAAACATATTATAGGATAGAAGCTTTGTCAAACACAGAAATGAAATTCATGAAAGGTGCTTTGGGTGAGGTAAAATGAAATATAAATGTCTCTTTATAGACAAAAGACCAAAAAGTTTTGATTATAAAATACTTTTCCTTTTTTTTAATGTGTAATACATAAATTTCCTAAGGCACACAGATCATCAAATGTAATTTAGATTTGCCTGAATATATTAGCAATTTTACGATTACCGCACATGTATACGTTTGTAGGGGTAAATGATTTTGATTTCGTGCTGTGAGTGCAATATTAATAATCCAGGCAAAACCTTTTAAAAGTAAATTCTAATGCAGCTGTGTTATTTTTAACCCATGCTTTCTACCATGTATGTGAAGTTCAATGTGATCTCAGAGAAAATAAATAAGTGAATCAAATGTTTACCAATTTTGTTAATCTAGAACTTAGAGAATAATAAACGGAAGATATTGTTGTTTATCTATCAATTTGAAAAAATTTACTGGGAAGAACAATATTTGTATAGAAAATTGTTACTTTTACATCTATCAAGAAATGGAAATTTATTTGCAAAAAAATGTAAATTAATGTTTTTAGAATACCATGCGTCATAGTTACGAAAATTTCTTTTACTTTTAGCTGAGTTTATGCAAAAAGGCATAATACTGAATTTAATTATGTTATAATAGGATTATTTTAACAAAATTCGGAATATAAAATTGCGCTGGCAGAGAGCAAATCATTAAAAGAATAATTGGGAGAAATATTAAAATTAGCTTTCCAACTTTCTGAAAGGTTTTACGGAATACTCCGTCAGAATGCAACAAAAATTGATCGGAACAAATGTTTCCTAATGGAAGAGAAGGTGTAAAATCAACCAGTATGACATTTAGCATTTGGCAAAGCAGAAAATCAATAAAATATGACTGCTTGTAATTCGAAAGCTTTGTCTGAAAACCGTAATCTGGTTTGGCTAAATTATAGTTCACGCGATCTTCAGTGTTAAATTATGGTGCTGCTTTTCCAAAGCAAACAGAAAAAACTTGAATCCACGTGTAATTGTTCGATAACACTGGAAGGAAAAATTCTTCAACTTAAATTGGAAATCAACTACACAGGAAGCTATAAACGCATGATTCAGTAGGATTTTACTATCCGTTACTGTTTAAGCTTGTCTAACCTAATAGACATTTATAGGTTAATTTTGTAACTAAGTGCATTGTTTTGAAAAGTGAATAAAGTTGATGATAATATTCAGTTAAATACAAAGCCGGTTAATGATGCTGATAGGAGACTGTAATTTTTCGCTAAATCCATAGATGAAAATTTCTTTTTATAATTTTAAATTTATATGTGGTACGACGACATGTTAAACTGATGAGATCCGAAGCATAAAGTTGCATATTAATATTAGCAGAGTCATATTCAAGTGAAGTAACATCAGCAAAATAGCGTCTTTGTTAAGCAGAGAACATGGGGTTAACATTTGAAGTCATTTCAATGAGGATAGGGCTTTATCGGAACAAAGCAGCATATTTTTATAGAAGCTCAACAAACTTCATTTTAACCTTAAAACGACATCAATTTTCATAAAAAAAACAAAATGTAACGTGTATCAGTTCTGTGCATCTTTAGCATTTTAACATACCATTTGATTCATGGTTCAGACCTCGGAACAGTCTTGCTAGTTAATTTAACCGAGGTTTTGATTTCATATAAATAAATGACCCATTATTCACATACGTTTGCCAGTATAAACAAATTAGCTTATATTGTAGAAATGAAAATTAATTCAGTAGACCAGTTTCATCTTTATTGTAAACTCATCACGTACTGTCAAGAATTTGCCGCGGACAAAGCTCAAACCTGGGCACGTCTGCTTCGGTCTCTTTCTTTAAACACTGGGACAGCCTGCCGAAAAATACAAACAATTTTCAATTATATACTAATCATTATTTATTCGTTGGGCATTCTTTTATGTGCTTCAATGGTTAGATCAACAGATTACAAAGCAGACATGCCCTGATTCCGGCCCTGTCCGTGGTAAATTCTAGACAGTACGTGAGGAGTTCTGAATAAGGACGAAACCTGTCTAATGGATGAATTGCCTTTTCTACACTATAAAATGCTTAGTTTATACTGTATTCACATTATGGGACAGGTGTTTATATCAATGTCGTGACATGGATCTATGCAAAAGTATTAAATGTTAGACTTCATTTAACTTAACTTTGATGGGGTTGATTAACTAAATATTTACTAACTAAGTTTATGATTATCTAAAAGATTCATCCTTTATTGTTCGCGATTTCTAAACATATAATTATTTATCGAGAATGGTAAATTGAACCTTTTATCAAGATGTTGTTGATTCTTTATTCTGCTTTAATATTGATTAAGATCTGCACAGAGTCTTTCATCAGACTTGTACAATACGCACAGGAGTTTTACTCCTGTGCGTATTGTGTCAACCCTGAAGATGAGACTGGAAATAACGTCTGAAATATAGGTGAAAGATCAATGGCGGATCTTGATCCTAAAGCGCTTTCAGACAATCAGCTAATTGAAGGCTTAAAGGAGAAGGGACAAGTGAGAACCCATCAACTGAGGCCAAAAATTACATCATCTGAAAAGATAAAAGGTTCAAGATTTTGCCGACCTATGAGTGCTAACAATTGTCCCGCACAAGAAAAATGCGGTCAAATCCGAAACGAAAAGGACAGCACTGAGAAACAAAATAATATATAATTATTTATTTTTCTTTTGCAGTGCAGCACTTTCTAACAAATCTTTACTTATAAAAGTGCAGTTTATCTTCTCGATATCACAGTAATTTTTCTTCCAGTGGGCAATTTTCGAATTTATTTCATGATCCTCCTTATATTTCAGATTATTTTTTTAAATCTACTAACTCTTGAATTTCACTGTGAAATGACTTTTTCGACATTTTTATTCACAGTACCTTTTCCATACCTCACCTGAATTTTACTCGTAAATACTTTATTGAACAATTATTATTGAACAATAGGGTCCGACAAGTGAAAAGAGGAATTAAAATTAATCACTTCAGTTTCACTTATATGAATGCACACGTGTAGTTAATTATGTGTAGCAGTTTACCTCGAAGTACTAAACACACGTAAACACACACAATGGTATGGCATACGTTTGACTAGTAAGTAGCTTCAATTAAGTCACTTGAATTTTATTTGGATGTGTGTACACGTGTCGTCAATCATATAAAAATGTACACACAAATGAAACACAATTATTTTGTGAAATGCCAATTATCTTTAAGAGATTTACAAGTTGGTTTAAATGAAACGGTTTAAAAATAAATTTACCACTTGACTTAATAATTGTCAAATGCTTAGTGGGATGAGTTTGCTATTGAGAAAGTCTTCCGAAACAGGAAGCCGAAATATCCAAAATAAAAATTTAAAAAAAACAGTGGATGCAAAGCCTTTTATGAAATGACAATGGCTAAGCAATTATACTGAGCTTGTTGAACATTAAGGTGAGTTTTTTTGTTTAATTAGGCTATTGTTCAAGCATGCCTTAATTTACGTTAATGCAAAATGTTTCAAATCATGTTGCCTTGAAGTCAATGTTTTGAATGCGACTCTGTTCTGAGACTGATTATGTTGTGAGGCAGCACTGCACTGAATTAATAATTACGAACTAATGATTCACGGCTGCATAAATATGAGAAGTATTTAAAGTTACATGTGGTCTGTTGTAGAACACTTGTTCGCCCAATCCTAGAGCCAGATCATAGAAAAATTTCGGAGCTTTTTCTTTGCTTATTCAACAGTCGCTCAAGGCTACAAAGCGTCACTTTCCCTAAACGCCAGGAATATTGCCAACACTGGCGATTTTTTCTCCAGCAGCCAATACTGCCTCAGCGACTGCCACCGTTCCTTTTATTCCGTCACTTCTCATTATTCATGACGCGTAAAGTGCGCATAAAAAGTATACTGGAGGGTTCGCATTGCACAAAATGGCTGGATTTGGATGAACCCGACAGGTTGACTGCTCCCGTTCCCGACAAGTCAAGGTAAATATTGCTTGCTGTACAAAAGAAGTAATAACATTTAATTCATCCAGGTACGTTGCTTGTTCAATTTATTAAAAAATAATGCAAAACATTAAAGAGTATATTGTTCAATTGAAGTTTTTTACTCCAGTCATTAGCCATCTTGCCGATAGGTTTATGTACGTTGATCGACAACTTGCATTCACGTTGATACATAATATTTGAGATCGATATTTACGTTGGATTTTGTTCAAATGTTAATAAAGTACAATGCATTACCTTAGATAACAAATGATATTTACCTGAAATAAATGTGCGCGTTTAAGCCGCTTATACATTCTTCTGCGTTATCCTGGAATGAGCGTTCCCCTAAAATAGAATTTTTATGCAGATGGTCTCTTTCATTGTCCTTCATTTCATTTTTCACTTTGCATTCGCCTTCAATTTATCAACTCTACAAATATTCTTGGGCGGCCTTGCGAATGAATTAATTTTTTGCTTTAATATGTTTATAATCTATTAAATCTCGATAAATCAGTCCTCATTTCCTGAAAAACAGTTATAGGTCATAGCAATATTTTATTTTCACCAGAAGTTAGAAAATATTTCAAAGCTGTATTGCAATAGTTGATGGTCTGATTGTTCTAGAATTAAGCGACGATGAAAAATGATTGATTGATTTAACAAAAAGAAAATTTGAAAGAATCACAAAAATGCATCACATGAAATGAAGCCAATCTACTTAGGCATACCGCTTGCATTTGCACCATGCTTGCCGAATAAAATATAAGTAAGTAGAAGCAAATTTAACAACCAAAGGCAGATTTCGCATTTGCTTTTGAAGGAATTTAAAAAAGCAGCCGTGAATATAGACCGAAATACACATTTATCAATATAAATATATATATTTATGATCATCCAACTTAGGTCTGCCAACCAAATTGTTAATAACTAGTGTAAATGACGACAAATGAAGCAGGGTGGTTAGTGCAAGAGATTCCGAAGCAGACTTGCCCAGATTCGAGCTGTGTCCACGGCAATTTTCCGAAAATACGTGATGAGTTCCGAATAAGGACGAAACTGATCTACTAAATGAATTGCCTTTACTTCACTATGCAATACTTAATTTACATTGACAAATGTATGTATGTAATGAGGCAGGTGTCAAGATCGCAAAACTTGATTACAGTAAATGAAGCATTTTTATTAATTCTAATGGCGAATATTTATATAATTAACGAACATATGTTGTGCGGGCGGTAATAAAAATTACTTTTAATCATGGTTGCGAACATGATATATACGCCTAACTCATATAGTATAAATTAAGCATTGTATTTTGTGGACAAGGCCATTCACACAGTAAAACGGTTTCGTCCTTATTGGGAACTCATCACTTACTGTCCAGAATTTGCCGCAGAATGGGTTCGAACCTGGGCACGTTTGCTTTGGAATCCGATGCTCTATCCACTGAGCCACTCTGGCGGTAGTGTGGACAGTGCGTAATGAGTTCCCATTTAGGACGAAACCGGTCTAATATATGAATTTCCCTTCGCACTCTATACAATGCTTTGTTTATACAGACATATATATTTACATAAGTTCGCAATCTTGATTAAATTTAATAAAGGAGAATAGACAATTATAAATGCATAAAAATTACAAATATTGCACGAGTTTCCAGGTATTGCACCACTATGATAAGTATGCGTCATATATATATATATATATATATATATATATATATATATATATATATATATATATATAGGTGTGTGTGTGTGTGTGTAAGTGCGAAAATAGTTGCACGTATACGCACATCCAAGTGAAAAAATGATCTCGAA
Organism: Eudiplozoon nipponicum; assembly: GCA_029291075.1. Classification (NCBI taxonomy): domain Eukaryota; kingdom Metazoa; phylum Platyhelminthes; class Monogenea; order Mazocraeidea; family Diplozoidae; genus Eudiplozoon; species Eudiplozoon nipponicum. Next base: position 79,336 of record JAQBSW010000208.1, read on the forward strand.
ATAGATCATAAATATTTACTAGATAAGCGTAAGTGTTGGATTTGTGTGTTTATGTGTATGCGTATATAACCGTTAGGTACTGCGTCGAAATAAATTAGTGGCATGTGTAAATTTATAAAAGATAAATCAATTTGTTAAAGTCAGTTCCGCTTTGCAAACGTCAGATGCTGTTTTTTGCTCAATTCGTTAAATAAAGTACAACCGAATTACTTCTATGGTAAGGAAAAGTGCACGAGGAATTGAATACACCTGTCGCAAATTCCTGCCAAGTTAAATAATTAAGAGTTAGTATAAGATTAAAAATTAAAATAATTTATATTGAATTAGATAGAATGCGCTAAATATTAACTGCTATATGGTACTCTCCCTTGTTAATAGTAGAAACAATGAGGAATGTCATTAAAAAAATTAAATCGTATATCGATGAACTTGATGTAGGGAATATATCCTCACGTATGCGGGTGAAACAATACGCATAATTAAAGTAAGAAGAAAGGAACTTAGAACTGCATGGAAATATGGACAATTTATTAAATAAGAAACACATTAACTTAACTTTATATTAAAGAACACATTTATTTAAAGTACTACTACTGTTAGTTGTTCAATGGGTAATTTTCTAAATTTGTTTTCTGTTATTAATTTATCTTAAATTAGTATTATGGTTAAGAAGAATTTTTTGCTGACTCTTGTTTATTTAACTTTACATGTTTTTGCTACTGATGTTTTCAAGCTATCTTACATCTTCTACATCATAAAGGTCACTCGTAAATAATTAATTTAATAAATAAAGTGTAAAACAATAATTATGACCTGTGCAAAGTGTAATTGAAATTACACAATTTAGTTCATCTTCATCTTCGTTACTAATTAAACAGCGTCCCCACGGAGTGGGATGTTTAAGTTGATTTGCAACACTTATGGCTCTTAATTTTTATGTTTGTTTTAATTTCTTTTCCAGATAGATGGACTAACCTGTCTATCGATTGTTGACTTACAAGCTATTGTCAATGCTGACTTATAATGTAAACTAATTCCAGGAAAATTTAATCGCTGTTTTTCCAGATTCGATTTACTGGCTCGTTGAGGCTTAAATGTTATTAAATAATTTAATGAAAATGTATAGAGGCAAATATTGAAAGGATAAAACCAAAAGTACTGAAGAGTGCTGGACCAGAAAAGGAAGCAATTAACTTATACAGTCTGTTTAAAGGAGATTTTACTTCATGCACAACGAAGTGGAATATAAAGTGGCGTTAACGCACATATTTTACGCGTCTAGAATTCGCGTGTTATTTGATGCAGTGAATCGGCAGTAAACACTATTAAAATATAAGCCTCCGTAGTACCCACCGAAAATTTTATTTGCCTATGAGCATGCGTAGATTTTCATTCAACTACATAGGACGATTAATAAGATGGGGAGTAAGCGGAGTAAATAATCTTCACAATTTACGCGCCCATGTCAAATATTCATGGTGATTTCACATTCGCAACTGCACAGCACAATATAACCTCCCATGCATTTTCCACGCATATTTACCAAATTACGTAACAGAAAAGATGCAACAATAAATGAAGAACTACAAGATCAACAGAGCAAGAATATATAGCATGTTCGGGCATTGAACCCATATTTTTGGTCAAACACAATTGATTTTACTTTCCTCTATTTGGCATCGACTGCAAATTTCAATTTTCGGCTTTGTTATCCCGTTTAAGGTATGTAAATATGTTCAATTTGAGATGCTAAAAGAGAAAATACAGATAAAATTTTCTCATAACTGACAGAATTGCTTCATATCTTAGCACAAGTGAATCGTTCAAAGCAAATGTCTAATTCAATTTCTACTGTTGCAATACGAAATGGAAAAATATGGGACTATCTACGATTTTTCCGAAGCTTTGACATGATTTATTTATAATTAAAAACTTTTTCCTATTTTTAGCTAAAACACTAATATAACTGAACAAAAATTCATTCCGAATTTCTGTATTCTTCTTTTTATCTGTGTTAATTTTGCTAACGAATCTCGACCAAATGAAAGATAAAAAAGTAATTTTATTCACATTTGTTTAGATTTTGCATGAAAAAATTCCTTGAGACGTAGATTCCACATTGTATAGCGTTTTACGCTGTATATTGCTTTATTAAATATTTAAATAAAATTTGATTATGCGGGTGGTGATAACAAATTTTTGAATCGAGTTCAGTATTAACACCAACCCCTCATGCATATATATTTTTAGTATAAACTAAACATTGTACAATGAAGCTCAGGCAATTCATGCTTTAGACCGATTTCGTTCTTATTGGGAACGTTTCAAGCTCAGACCAGAATTATATTTTTTCACGGACAGGGCTCCAACCTGGGCACGTTAGCCTCGGCGACTGTCATTCCATCTAATGTGCTACCCCGCCACACGTTACGCACAGTTTCCAGTTAGATACTAAATTAAGCAATTTAGCTCGACTTTATATCACGTGGAGCCTATGTGACAACTCTTTAAACCTAATGTTCAAACTAGCCACTCCAAAGTTTCAATAAAGAATACACTGCATGTTACATGAGGGCATGGTATTGAATTGGAGATTTATATATATAAAAAATAATTGATTGCGCTGGTTATTTTAAAGATTTCTTAAATCACGTTGTTAAACTTGATATAAATACCCGACCCATTATATATATATATATATATATATATATATATATATATATACATTTATCAATGCATACTAAGCGTTGTATAAGTTGGAAAAGACAATTCATCCAGCCGATCGTTTTTAACTTATTTGGAAGTCTTCAAATATTGGCACAGTGGATATTCTCACCGACTTTGAATTCCAAGGGACCATATTCGAGCATTTTCCGCGGAAAGTATACTTGGCAAGAATTGAAGAGCTCTGAATTATGAAGAGTTCATTCTATTGGTGGAATATTTTTTGCTGCATTACACAATGCTTAGTATCTAATGATAAATGCATATATTTAATGTGATTGACGTTTCTTTCAATCTCGCAACCTTGATTGAATTTATCTCTGGATATATAAATGATTATAGTTAGCTGAAGCAATTATGTACTTTATTTTACTTTATAACGAAAAAGCATTTATCACAAATATCATTTTTAATGCTGGTCGGTCTCAAGTAGTGAACTGTTCGTTTTAACGAAATGATATAAATCTATTTTTCAAATTCTGACGCTATGTATTTATCCCCCCGGATGATATTGGATCAAATTCAGAATGCGATTCATGACTTAACAGAATTTGTTGCTTGGGTGGTGATATTAGTTATTCAAACCAAGGTTGCGATCTTGATGTAAACGAAAGCCCCATTAGATGCATATATTTGTCAGTACAAAGTGAGAATTTTATAATGTATAAAAGATAATTCAACAAGTTGACCGGTTTCGTCCTTATTGAAATATCAACACTTATTGCCCAGATGTTTCCACTGACAGGGCTCAAACCTGTGCACGTCTGCTTTGTAATTTGTTGCTCTATGCACTAAGGGACTCTGTCTCACGCCACGCTATTTTCAGTTTTACACTAAATAATGCTTCTTGGTTAGTCATTCCACTAGTTCAAGTCTATAGGGCATCACTTTTGTCATAAACTGATTCATGACTGTTACGCATATTTGAGACCTGACTTTTGATTATTTTATAAAAATTGACTCGGTCTCTTGCCGATGGATATCGTGTGTAGTACTAGCCTGCTAACATTTATTAACATTGGAACTCTGTGCTAAGGAATCGCGCAAAATTATACGAAACCGCAATAAATTGAGTAATAGTTTCAGTAACTTAAAATTAAAATAAAAACTAAAATTTGGTAAAAAAAATTTCGAAAAAACAAACTATTTGAAAATTAATCCATGACCAGTTTTAAGCGTCATGTATATAACTCAGGAGGACAATAAAAGAGAAATAAATATATTAAAGTATTCATCAGCTGTTAAACAGGCACATAAATCAAGCATTTGTCTTAACCATAGTAATTAACGAACGCTAAGATGCTTCTATAAATCGCACACATAATGACAAGATTTAGAGCTAACAATAATATTTTCTTGCTATAAAAACCCATTAATCATCTACAGTAGAATGACAACTTAGTAGCAAGATGACTTAGCCAAATTTTATATGATTTTTATAAAATGACGTGATTCTCCGTCGAAAGCGATATTGGATTGCATTAAGAATAAAGGAACCCTTGTTGTAACATCATATACAACAAGTTGTTTCTGGCATTGTTTAAGGATGTAATTTAGCGAATTTTGTTGCTTCCAGCAAATTAGGAAAACATCTTGCGGCAACCACGTTTTTTTACAATTTTCTTATATCAGTTGAGATTTGTAAACGATTTTTAATATTAATACATATAACAAACTTGACGTCTTAACTCTTTACGTTATTAAAACTATGCTTTCTAAGAAATCTACCTGCAAGATAGAATAACGTCGAAACATTCTGATTTGCAATTTCGTTTAATTATGAGTACAATTTCCAAAGCGATGCCTTTGCTTGCTTAGCTTCCATGATCACTTAATAATAACGTATCTTCGAGATATTAAATGCCAAATACACGACAATAAATCAATTGCAGTCATCATAACCTCATGCCATTGTAAGTGATATAATTAAAATTCAGACGAGCCATGAATGTGTGCAATTTTATTCAAACCACTCAAATTGTACTTAGAATTGGATTGTTTAGTAACATTTGTGACATATCATTAAATAGGCGTACGTCACATATATACATATGTGTGTGTGCATGTACATAACAGAAAAGATTGAGTTGAATATAATAACTATAATTGTACGTCCATCTAATATTTAAAAATCCACTTTCGCAATGCTTTCTTTCTTTTAACCAGTATTTTATGCATTAAAAAAGTAAAATGTATTTATTTGTTTGATAGAGAATTTGATATCTACTCTGCTTCTTCCTTCATTTGTGCATCGTTACTTATTTGTTGACTCGTGAATCTGTATACAGGTATGTGTGATTCTAATTGACTAACTCCTTTAGTGACGGGAAGAATTTGAAAAATGTGATTTCTATATGGAATAACGGGAGAGTACTCGATATGTCAATAGAACAGTAACCGGACCTATTGAAATGCCACGTTTTACAATATGAATAATCACTACGCTCATAAAAGCCCCTACTTAAACACTCAGAACTTAAAGCTTTCTGACCGTTGAATCACTTTCACGAATACTGTAAATAAAAATAACTCAAAACAAACTTGCTCTCGAGTTTTCTGTTTTTATTACCATATAAATATAAATGAATGTAATGTTTTTTATAACTGTAAAAAATGGGCCTTTTCTCTGTATAATCACAATAGATATTTATGCTTTATTTTAATTTAACACTGTCTTTCAACTTGTGTTGCGCTTATTTACCTACTATATAAATACTGAAACAATTTGACTGATTAAAGGTCTAATTTTTTTTACTTAATGATGATTTGATATAAAACCGGTGAGTGGATTCTACATCATGTCTATATCGATTGGTAATAGAATTTAACTTCAGTTCACTACTTGTTATTTATTTACTTTCACAATTTCATATGATTTTAGCATGTTTCATATTGTGATCGGATAAATATTATTATAATATTATGTTAAGAAGCAATAAAATCGATCTACTAATATTGCATTTGCAAACTTTTTAATAGGCGTAATGTTATTATAATTATGTATTCATCAATGCAATATCAAAATAAATATTATAAAAAATGATAAATCAACAAAGAACATTACTAAAAATACGAGACCTACTGCAACAGCTCTGTTGCCTATTGACATGAAAATCGATAAAAGGATTATTAATTATTCATTATTAACCTACATTCGTAAAATGTATAATTTGCGCACTGGAGATAACGTAAACGAGTAAAATATTAAATTTATTAGGCTCTATTGCTCTATTGATGAAGTGATTCTAATTCTTACCAAAACCATATCAAAAACAGAAATTGCAATTATCATTTCTCTCAGTGTAAAAAATAATAATAAATAAAATATGTTTAATTTTTCATTTTTGGATTAAAATTATTTTTAATTTTAACACTAAAAATTATCATTATTTATCGTCTTCTTAAAAGATAATAATGGCACATGCTTTATTTATCAGTTACCATCGCTAACAACTATTTTGATCAGTATGGTATTTTATTATTAGCTATATAGTGAGTGGCATATTAAACGAGTATAATATTAGGTGATATTCAAAGAGACTAAAGCTATAGCATGAACATTAAAATACTGTTATAACTTGCCAAAACGTTCAAGATGCATAGATAGATTGATCGAATTAAAAGAACTAACTAAATTGGTATACATATAATTAAGCAAAATTAAAAAGATTTTAAATAATACAAACCGTCACATAAACTAATAGTGCAATCATACAAGGAGAACACTGTAACAGTTTGTGGTAGCTTTTCTTTAATTTGTAAAATTGCTCTTAGACAAAATAATTTAAATTAAAGAAAACAATCTAAATTCGTGACGAAAGATTGGTATTGCTTAGTCTTTAAGTAATTTATATTTGTCAAAATTCATCTTTCCAATTACCTCATATCTTATTTAATCAGCAAAGCGTCCAATTTCCTGATTCTCAACTCTTCATCGTTATAAAAACGTGAATTTCACACTTTCATACATCATATATTCTTTTGAATATATCTCTATTTTAGGCAAACTTTAATAGGTGAAATTTTCGAACCGTCGAATATGAATATATCACTCTGAGAAGAGAGCCAATATAAATTTAGCAAACATTCATATTTAGAAAGTAGTGCTAATATTCCTCAATTTCATGTTACTCCCATTGATAAATTCCAAAAAACCTATCGTTATCTAATATACTAATACAATTCTTCACTTCTTCGGAGACAGGCGAATTTAAATTCTATAAATCAAGTTTTAGTAATTGGGTTGATCGCCAATCATATTAACTTAAATCAGTGGCAAATCACAGCAAAATTCCGTTGGTGCAAAGCATGGACACATTTTGATTTTTTTGGTCATCATTTAAGTTAGACGTTAAACTGACTAACGATGCTCAAACCACACTACATATATAAGATAAGCAAATCCTAATGTGCAGTTCCCACGCTTGACATTATTGCATAAACTGAACTTGAATAGAATGCTGGCCGCACAACATCCGTTCAGATTGCAAAGTAACATTTTTCCAAGAATTTAGGCAGGTAAGCAATCATCGATTGCGCACGTAGTGAAAACACTTATTCAATTCAATCTTTTGAACCTGAGGTAAGCACCAATCACGTTTTATTTAAACATAAAAAGAAGCAAAATTGCATTTAATCGCACGTACTTACGATTTTCGCTCTTCCATAATGATCATCCGAACAGCATGGCCAATTGATTAAAGAGGTTAAACTGTTACATTAAGATGACACAAATTAGTTCACAAATAGCGAAAATGCTGCGCTTTTATTTATACGTATAATAACATTTCTTTTCGGTAGCTAGTGGTTTTGGATTTATTATAGTTTTCTAACACTCATCTAGAAAGTTTCTAATTCTCGTTTTGATGCTATATTTAATTAAACTCGCAGGTTCACTTCATCGCAGTACGCGTTTCACTACAAAATCACCACCACAAATGTTAATTGTCGTGTTTTTCACAATGTTTGCGTCATGGAATTTTGTTACATCTATATTCAACTCTACCTATACCGACATACACACAATATTGTCGGAATTTATATGTATAAATTGCCAAAGTATATGAATTCCCACACATTACCGCCTCTAGAAATACTTGGTAGAAACTAAATGCAGAATCATAAAAATTAATGATACACTTAATATTTTGGAATAACAATATAGCAGTTCATTTGATAGCAAGTAAACAATTGGCAGATCTATTGGTTAGAAAGAATTAATTCACAAAATAATTGACTTAACATTTCATGCAAGAAAGTAACTTAACCATCATTATGGATTTGATCGCACTTTTCTTGTTCGGGACAATTGATAACACTCTTAGGTCGGTAAAATCTTGAATTTTGTTCATTTTCAGGTGCTCAGATTATTGGCCTCGATTGCTGGGTTATCACTTTTCCCTTCTTTTTTAAGCCTTCCATCAGCTGATTGTCTGAAAATGACATTGTAACAAGATTTTCCACTGTTCCAACGTCATTTCCCGACAATCAGCTGATGAAAGGCTTTAAAAAGAAGGGACAAGTGAGAACCCATCAATTGAGGCTAATAATCAGCGAACAAAAAAAATGATCAAAAATCAAGATTTTACCGACCTAAGAGTGCTATCAATTGTCCCGCACAAGAAAATTGCGGTCAAATCCACAACAAGAAGGCCAGCACTACGCAAAGAGATTCAACACTTAAGTACTACTTAATCATAACTGACCAGAAATAACGATGAATAAAATACCTCGAAATTAAATGTCTATTTAAAAATGTTTTTATCATTAATATATTAGAATATATAAACGATTAAATTCTGGTGCTTCGCTAAATTTTAAGCTGGTCTCTTATACTTTAGAAGGCAGTTAACCCATCGCGATTTTGTCTCTAGCTGCCTTACTGCACTTTACAACATATAATGCGTTTTAGCAGGAAAAAGAATTTGCCATTAGCATTACGTATTTTCAGACAAATTAATCAGTTCACCAATGTACTAGAATAAACGATTTTCTATAATAGTGAAAATTCCAATCCCAAAAAAATATGATGTCTCCTTTCATTTTGTTTTTTCCAGCTCCAGATCTGATATATTTTGTAAACCATTTCGCTATCTGCTTTAACTGTTAAGCGTGGATATTCTATACTTTTAAAAGTACGTTGTAAAGGTAAAAGTTGAATAAACTTCATCAACGTAGGCACAGTTAGCGGCAAAATTGTTTGAAAAACTTGTTTATTGAAACGATGGTACAGTGAAAACTATTGCTGCGATAATATTTCTGAAGGTTACGCTCTACCAAGAAAGCAATGTTCATACAGATATAAATAATCGATAAATAAAGAAGTTTGTATAATACTTGATAAATTCAACATTTACATTCCTCTAACAGTCTTAAAATGGACTAAAATGAAAGCATGTACACTCACAACATAAAGTGTTGTGTCCCGTAGTTAATAATATTATAAAATTGTACATATTTTAATTTAAACCATTTTATATGTTAAAAATACTGATACAATTAAAACTGAAAGAGGTTGGCAAAAATGGGCAAGTTCAATCATATTTTTGCAGCACTGCCAATAAACGCATATGTGTTTTATACCGGCATAAATTAGAAATCTGTTAGATTTAACGCAGCAATTCATAATTTGATATATTATTTCTGTTATTACGGTTTGGTAATTTTCGTCGGGGCCACATATGGAGAACATACGTGCAAGATTTCAATAGTTTATTGCGCAATTTCGTACGCGTACAAATCATTTGATTTGTTAAATGCCTATAAACCGAAACGTAGGTCGAATGCTATACGCAGACAGATGGGCAACTTACATACGCATAGTGATAAATAATGTTTGAGGTGAAGATTAATGACTACTTCATTTAAATTGTTGGTAAGTTAGGTGTGTAACCTTAAATAGCATGTGTAGTTAAGAACGAAAAGAAAAAGGTTCGCGTTAAACTCTTTCCACCCATTTCTGAGCTGGCGCCAGATGCCGGAACACTTGATATATATCTCTTAAAAGGAATTTTTGTTTGCGTAGTGCTGTCATCATTCGAGTTGACCTCACAATTGACGGTTCTGGGACAATTGATTGCACACGTGGGTCCGTAAAATCTTGATTCCTTTACATTTTTAGGTGAAAAGCTTAATTTTTTCATTGATTGATGAATTCTCACTGGTCCCATGGTTCTAAAACCGCCATTACATTGCTTGTATGGCAAATCTTCATTCAAAAATATTCCCGGACAAGCAGTGTAAGAGCGGCTTGAGAGTCACTGGACCAGTGAAAATCCACAAATCAATAAATGAACAAGCTGTGTACCTGGAAATGTAAAGGAATCAAGATTTTACCGACCTACGAGTGCAATCGATAGTCTCGCAACCGTCAATTATGGTACCACCTGGAATGGCGAAATATTTACAGAGAATGTTTTTTTTTTAATTTTATGGCAATTTATCTATAAAATGAATTGACAATTCAAATAGAATTTCTACAATAGTAAAAGCTAGTCTGTATTAGGTGTTGCGAGCCTAGTACCAAATTACTTCAGTTGTGACTAGAAGGATAAACCAACAACAGCATGAACGAAAAGTATAATCTCATACATATTCGTTTCGTTCTTACTGGTGACTCATCAGTAGGAGCCGATATTACGCCCTTTAACCACTGTATATTTGGATGAGGAATATGAATAATAGGACGGTGCAATCTCTCACATTCCTCACCAAAATATATAGTGTTTAAAGTGCGTAATACCGGCTTCTACTGATGAGTCACCAGTAAGCACGAAACAAATGTGCATGACATTATACTTTCCGTTCATGCTGTTGTTGGTTAATTCTACTGGTCACAACTGAACTAATTTGTTACTAGGTTGCAACACCTAATACATACTTGCATATATATTAGTTCTCCACAATAAACAGTATTTAATAGTAAAAGCTGTTTGTGGCTTTATGTTAAGCATAATATACGCAGAAAAAGTAGAATGTCAAAATATTTAACTTGTATATTTTTTATTAATTGGATAAAAGTTGATGTTCAATTGATTCGCCTGAATTTTATGCCTAAGTCTCCATTATATCAATATAGACACCGCTCCCATTAACTATGCCTATGTCATTAAGAAATTATCATTGTACTATATAGAGGAGGCCATTCATCTAATAAATCGGTTTTGATTATATTGGAATAGGGGGCTAGACTCCGAAGGAAGCATGCGGAGTATCAAGCCCCGTCTGTTGCTCAATTCTTAGCAGCACTTCCTGTGTGTCCAATAAGAAGGAAACCGGTCTACGTGATGAATTACATTTGGTAACTTATGCAATGCTTAATTAATACTGACCTAGGTATATAATTGGGTTCTACTTTATGTCAAGTTCGTAAAATTGATTTAAATAATTTTCATTTATAATGACGTAATTATATTTAGTTTCATTTTGTCACTAAGTTTGCATTAGAACGACGCCTTCCATGAGATTAATCCTACGATATGCTGTAATACAGCTTTGTGGAAGAAATCGGATACTGTTTTATTACCAATTCCTATCATTCTGTAATTAAATACTAATAGAATAGCGTATAATTTATAATCATAAGCTTATTCTTGTAGTGCGCAGACAAAAAGTGAAAAATATCGAAGCGTATACTAATGCTTACACAAAAGTTGACGATGCCAAACGAGTAAAATTATATAACTATCTCGTTGGTAATAAATTTTTGTTGTAACAGGTCTACAAGTCAAAGCCAGCATTAACGACACGTGCAATCGTATGAACTAAAACGTCCTGTGCCAATTGGTCTCCCAAACGCAAGTGCTGAATTACGCCGTTATCCGATTACATACTTGATCAAGTATTGTGAGAAACTTGGTCTGAGCGATTTATCATACGTAAGCCTCTACAAAATAAATTTTATATGCAGCACAGTATCATACTCATTTTAAACAATATATTCCAGCTCAGTAAAGGATAATTAAAACGTGAGTTTAAAAATACGCATAATATTTTCGTAAATAGAAATAAACTATCAGTTCAAACACTGCAGATTCAATAGTATTTTCATGCTAGGTTCTCGATCGAAATCAGTTATGTCATCTACTAAAAAAGTTCATTATTCTGTTATCCATAACACCAAGATTCGCTTGTTGCGCAATGCTGACATAAACATGTGTGTGTTCTTATCAGGGCGTACCTCAAGACTTACTGATTGGTGTAGGTTTGGATTTCGCCTTATGGGTAGCCAGTAGGCCGTGAAGCGCACATCAGATTTGCGTACTTTAAGCTGCATATGTTGCACATTCTTGAATTTTTTCATTACCTTGTTACAAGATGCACGATACCTATTTCATAAATGCATATGTGCTAGTTAACAATTGCTTTTATATGTTAATTATTAGCTGAATAAGGCAACCAAATATTAGACATAGACAAAAAAGTCAACGATAGCAGGAATGTTCTGAAGTACATACAGCATCATATTGCTAATGTTATTTGGATACAATAACTTAAATGGAACTTATTTTCGATGTTACCTTTCTTTAAAGCTATCTGTGCCTGTAGGAATAATGTAAAAATAAAAAGACTGGTGGTCTTCTGAGAGTTTTGAACGAAAAATTACGTTCTACGAAAGGTCAGTTCGTTACTTTACGTGTAAAAATAATAAAATTAAATTAAGTGAAATGGAAAACATTGAACTAGATGATGTCGAGGTGCACACTATTTAAGTCGTACACAATTAAAGTAGAATAAATAAATTCAAATATACGCAAAACTCTTTAAATCAAGTTTGCCAGCTTGAAGTAAACACCAATCCCATTGTATTTAACCAGTCGTCGAACAACATAACAAAACTAAACCAGCCGCAACGCCCTGACGCCTTTCGACCTTCCATAATCTTCATCAGAATACGATGACGAACTTATTTTCGAGGATCAAACCGCATTGGAATATATGGAAATCAAATTTAGATAGCGTAGTAAGAGTTGCGAGTTTGAAGAACATCATCCCATTGGGGAGCGTAACTGTCGTCGAATGAACATAATTGTTGTTAGTGCCATCGGACTGATCGCAGCTTTCAATCCTTCTGATCATCATCAGGAGGACGGCAACCGACTATCGAGGATCAAACCGCAGCCGACATTTCCAAATGTTCAATGTATGCGTGACTGCTAGAGGTGAGAGCGCATATCTAAATTTGATTTAAGGTATATTCAATGCGGTTTGATCTCGATAGTCAGTTTGCCGTCGCACTCTGATGATGATCATGGAAGGTCGAAACGCGTCAGTGTGTTGCGGCTGGCGGTAGTTTTGTTATGTTGTTCGACGACTGGTTAAATACAATGGGATTGGTGTTTACTTCAAGCTCGCAAACTTGATTTAAAGTATTGTTACCACCACCCGCGCAATCAACTATTGTTTTATTGTACGCAAAACTATCATAAGTATTCAATTTGAAAATAAAAATAGTTTTTTCTTCGTCGTCTCTTAATTTCTTTACAAATGAACGCAAATTACTCGCTCACTAAGTAGACAGCATTGGCCTGCATTTGAGCTAGTTTTCCCTAGCTTATTTATTGTCCACAATGTTCATTGTATATTAGAATGTAATTAAAATTAACCACATATAGGGACTTTGCTAAAACTGGTAGTTTTGAACATTTTTTTAATCGTAATTATATATATTAGTTGTTGCGGACCTATTAACAAATTAGTTCAGCTGTACCGTCCTATTATCTCGCATTCCGCACCCAAATATATAGTGGTTAAAGGAGCATAATACCGGCTCCTACTGATGAGTCGTAAGCAAAAAACGAGTGTACGTGAGATTATACTTTCCGTTCACACTGTCTTTGGTTTATCCTTCTGGTCACAACTGAACTAATCTATTACTAGCTTTGCAACACCTAATACATATTTACATATATTATTTCTCCGCAACAAACAGTATCTAACTATTTGTTTATCGTAGCCGTGAAATAATTTTTTAAATAGAGTTTAAATTTTGCTATACAATTGTATAGTTAGTTCAATTGCATTTAAGTCATCTATCCTTAATCACTTTCGTATTACTGCAACTAACTGCAGAATTACTAAATCCTCATTAAAATCAAGCGTGTTAGAAATCTGGAAAAAATGCGTTTGTCATTAAATGCGAGAAAAAACAAACTCTTGTACGCTGCTACGTTACCATTTCTAATTTTTCAACATCACGAAAGTCCTTCAGTCATTCCAACGTTTTGTCTGTGTCAATTAGATCAAATTCAATAGCCAAAGAACACATAGAACCGGATGTTAACTTTATAAAAAAATTTCACACCACAATATCTTCTGATTGCCTGACCACCTAATAGATATGCTCTTTAAAACACGTTTGAGGGCGAATGATAAGCATCAAGCACATTTTCTTTATTCAATCATGCACTAATCCCAATTTACATACACATTTTTTTAGAATAAACTAAGCATTGTGTAATTTAGCAAACATAATTCCTCCAGTAAACCGATTTCATCCATATTATGAACTGTCCATGTACTCTCTAGATGTTGTTGCGTACAGGTTTCGAATCTGGCAACTTGTAATTCATTAACTATTCCTCTAATTATGAAACCATCCAGCCTCATGTTAAACACAATTTTAAGTTATCTACTAAATAATGATTCTAGGTTAGTATTGTCTTAATTATTGAGCTCTAAAGCATATGTTAAGAATTAGTTTCATTAGATCACCCCAACTTATACTACAGACATCTTGCTAGCAAGGAAAGTAGCATTTCATGAAACTTTTATATAATTAAATCAATAAAAAAATAAGAAGTTGCGTTGCTGATTATCACAAATATTTGAATCTAGTATGCGGCTTTGATGTAAATACCAGTCCTATTACCTACATAAATTTGTCCGTATAATCTAAGTATTGAATAATGAGGTAGACCAGTTTCATCCTTATTGTAAATACTTCACGCAATGTTTGGAATTGAACAAGGTTCAAACCTCCGCACGTTTGTTTCGAAATCTATTGATTTTACGACTGAGTCAAGCTATAAAGCAAAATTCCTATAAATAAACTCGGTGACCAAATTTATTATTTATTCAAATAAAACCTGATTAGTATCTAACGTAGAGTAAACACCAAATTTGAAATAAATTGGTCAAGCTAACAATTTATTGGACACATATAACATAATACATAATTGTTTATATAATAATACTCCGAAAATAATGATATATAACTTTTGGGAATTCTATTGAATGATATCAGGATTACAAGAAAGTGTGAAAACTTAATAATTCAGGTTTTTATATCCAGATCGCAACTTGATTAGAGTAATTGTTATCACCACCCGCGCAACCATTGTTCGTTTAATTATATAAATGTTCATTTCAATGACACTTCTTCATGTAGCGTGGTGTATGTTCAATAATGACAGATTGAGGATGATTAGTTGGATATTTTGGTCTAAATGGATGCCATATGGGCTCCACCATAAAGAAAAAACTAAGCGCCTTGCATTAGATATTATATAACTGAAAATTTTGTGTACTGTGCGGCATCGTGGCTCAGTGGTTAGAGCACCAGATTCCGAAACATATGTACCTAGGTTCGAGCCCTGTCCATGGCAAATTCTGGCCAGTACGTAATGAGTTCACAATAAGGACGAAACCGGTTTACCGGATGAATTTCCTTTTCTACACTATACAATTCGTAGTTTATACAGACAAATGAATGTACCTAGTGGACTAGGTATTTTTATCAAGATCGCGAACTTGATTAAATTAAGTATGACAACTGCCGATCGAGACCATGGTATGAGGATCTCCTTTAGTGATAGATGTTGAGAATGGCTTTTATGCTCAAATTTGCTTAAATTTCAACCACGGCGTTGGTCTGTTGCTGCTTAGGCCACATATTATATTTAATGTGTTGGCGTTTAAGGCGCATCGCTTTAGAGCTTCCTTTAAGTAACAGTTATTATTGCTTAAATTAATTAATTTATAGATGAACGCACTTTCGACCTGTCCTAAATTGTTTGACCAAATACGTAGTGCATTTTAAGCGTAATGCCAGCGTCTATTGATGAATTTCCAGCAAGCAGAAACCACTTTGTAAATGCGATTTAACCATTTGCTGAAGTAGACTTTGACTTATCCTACTTGCACTTTTTGTAATAAATTATTACTAGGCGTGCAATACCTATTACATTAGTGATTGCTTATGAGATGGTTCGAGATTTAGTTCTTAATCTTAATATTTATGGCTGTGTAATTTTTTCAGAGAAAATATGGAAACAAGTCATTCACTTTAAATTGGTCGGTTGGTTGACTGTTATTGTTGATTGAAATTTGGTTTAGTTTATTTCGCAGACTGTCATTATGCCTTTGAATAAGATATACATAGTCCCCTTGGCAGTACACACGTCCACATCATATAGACGTATATCAAAAAGTAATTCCCAGCGAAAATCTGCTCAGACTATCAAGCATTCATTATTAAATATTTCTATTCTGCTTTGCTGAATAACAATTAATCTATAAACGTCATGTCGATCAATGAATAGTGTAAAGGCCTTATATTATACCTCGCCAGCTAGAACAGTCATTAATCAAAGAAAGTCGTTTTGCATTTAAAATGACATTTTGCTTATCAATAAAATCATTTAAGCAATAAAAAATTATGTTTATTCTATCAGCCATTTGATTTTACTTCAATACACTGAGGGGTTCAATCAATTTGGAAAAAAGATATAAAATGCAATTATTATATTTCTGAGGATTAGCTATGTAATGGAATCAAATTGATATTTATATTTTTTATATGAATCAAATAATTTATCTTTCGCCAGCAATATTAAACTAAAAGCTACGCAATGTCAAAAATTCACAAATATAATGAAGATAATATTACAATGAAACTGCACATTTAATGACGATATTTTTTCAAATTTATCAACAGATCTTTTACTTCTAAGTGGCTTTCGAACACTCGTCAGATGAATAACAGTTAAAAACTGTTTGTTGCGAAGAGCTAATATATAAGCAAGTATGTATTAGGTGTTGCGAACCTAGTAACAAATTAGTTCAGTTGTGACCAGAAGGATAAACCAGAGCATGAACGGAAAGTATGATCTCATGCACATTTGTTTCGTGCTTACTGACGACTCATCATTAGAAACCGGTTTTACGCCCATTAACCACTATATATTTTGGCGAGGAATGTGATAACTGATATCAATCAAGGCCGGAGTGTATAGATTTACTGGGTTTACAGGTGTTCAGAAATAGTTGTTATTTTCATTTTCCGTGAACTATAGCATATATTGATATCTATCATGGTAATACCATGTACTGTTCTATAATTTTGGTATCGGTTACTGACACAATAGCCATAGTTTTAGTATCGTTTACAGACACGGTATATATTATATATAGTGAGTTAGCGTTGAAGTCGTATTGTCGAAGACTTTATATGATGTTACGTTCACGATTGCAGGTTTATACATTCGTCTAGGAAATTGTAACGTCCTATTATCCCACATTCTTCACCCAAATATATGGTGGTTAAGGAGCATAATACCGGCTCCTACAGATGAGTCGTCAGTAAGCACGAAACGAATGTGTATGAACTTATACTCTCCATCAATGCTGTCTTTGGTTTATACTTCTGGTCACAACAGGACTAATTTGTTGCTAGGTTCGCAATACTCGTCGTGTATGTTAGTTTTTATAAACTTCTTTCTTCAGTTTATCCATCCCTTTTCAAATACCATTTACAATCTAATAGTGATTTCCTGAATACTAAATACAGGCTTCGTCTCCAAAATCTTGATCTAATTAATTTTGTGTCTTTTAAATTTGTTGTATATTGGTCGACTTAAGAAAGTAATGCTCCAGCCTGTATTACGAGAGATGTGCTGAAATCAATGAAATATTTTTAAGTTGAAATTTTTGGCGGAAATTTGTAGGCAATTATAACCTTCATTCTTTGGTGCATTAAAAATCATATTTTGAAAGGCGTAGTTGGTGAAAAATATTGCGCAATTTGGAAATATCTGTTTTCGCATATTTCATATTTTTAATCTTTTTGTTTTTCTTCAGGTTCCAAATTCTTATTTCTTGGAAAAAGATGTATCACAGAGTAGATTAATGGGATTTGGTTTAAAAATACCTTCTGTTTTGTTTGACTAAACCTATAAATAACAAAATCCCGTTTACTTTACTGTTCAGCAAAAGTACGTTTTCTATGGTAAGTCAAGTGTTGTAGACAAAGAAAAGAAAAACCTTTTGTCTCATAGGTAATCTTCTAGTGCCGTTTGAAAATCAATATCATAGATGTATATACTCAAAGGACTTTTTTCCTTAGATGCATTACAATTAACTAGAAACGCACCTATTTTCATTTAATAAAGGTTACAGTCAGCTGCCTATAATTAACTGTGAGATCGATATATCTAACACGATTTAAGTAATGCTATTTCTTCACGCCCAAATAATATCGATTAGGACGTAAAATTTCCTTTTTCAGTTATAAGTAATTGTTTATTAATATTTATTAAAAAGACATTTTTCGAATAACCGATTCTGAAACTGAATTTCCTTCGTGTCCAAAAAGCTAGCTCCTACTTAAACCTATAGACTTAATCACCTAGACAGATGTAAGCACTTGTAGTCAACGCAATCGGGTAGATATTAATCACTTATACTCTGTTAACTAAAACTAATACTTTACACGGTTATTTGTTTTGAATTTTATTCAATGAAAAACGTTTAGTTTATTTTAATCTTTGTTCGAAACGTGGGAATTATACTACCAGTAAGAATATATCACAAATTATTAGCTGAAATATTTGCCAATATTTATGACATAAAATAAGTTTAAAGAACCTTTTTTAAATTGCTTAATTCTATAATTAAATTGGTGCTATTATGCTTTTAAATATTGTCTTTTAAACATCTTTCTATCTTTAATACTAAATTATTTTATCCTTTCAATATGAGATTCTATATCATTAAAATTTATTTCAACATGATTTAATTAACCGTAGCCTTGACTGCTCACGAATAACCCAGTGAAGGATATTGCTCTAACATTTGAAGAGAGATTAAGTTCTTGATTACCAGTAACACGTATGTGACAACGGCCTATTTATGCGTCAATAGCATGAAAACTGCGCAGTATCTCTGATAGCATAGTATTGGAAAATCTAGCCGCAGCCTTATTAACGCTGGTTTTATTTGTTCAATAGACCAAAAAAGATTAAGATAAATTATTCTTGCCTATTGTGGCACATGATTATTTTGGCTGATACTGAGAATGGAAACAAGAGTATTTAATTAACTAAGAAGCTAGCATATAGAAGCAATCATTAAAGTTGAATGAATAGTGAATCGCATAGTTGTCAGGAAAATCACTTCATTTAGAAATATAATTATTTGAACGGCTTAAAAATGGAAATGATAAAAATCACGTAACCAAAAGAGTGCATATTAATTGATATTGAGGCAGTGATTAATCTTATTAATATGTGGAAATAAAGTATCATGAATATGACATGTTCATATACGTATATATATTTTTGGTTTCAAGAAACTGTGATAGCATAGAATTGAAAAAGCTAATCACAGCTTGACTAACGTTGGCTCTATTAATCGATTAAACCAAAGGATTATTAGGAGAAATTATTCATTCCTATTGCGGCACATGCTTATTTCAACTGATAAAGTGAATTGAAGACAAATTGATAATTGAAATGTGAAGAAAGCAAATAGACGCAAACATTTTTCCTGAATGATTGGAGACTTGTATAATTGTAGAAAATAATCATCTATTTTAAATATAGTAATCAGTTGAACGGCTGAAAATGGAAACAATAAAATTCAAATCACCGAATGAAGTTTTATTACTAGATTTGTTAGCAGTGATTAAACCAACAAAAATGTGGAATTAGAATAATATAAAGACCATTCGTCATTAGGCGATTACATTTTTGCTGTTTCAATTTAAACTTCTGAATAAGTAAAGTGAAAATTGAGTAAGCAAGTAACTTGTTGCAGAATTGTCAATAATGACAATTTATAACAAAGACACGGCGAAAGATTTTAGTGTTTTAATTTGGTAAAAATTTCTTTGTATCCATTTCATTTTTTTTTAAATTACATAAGACGGAAAATTTCATTCTTTATGAATTAATTAAAATAATTAATTTGCATTATTAAAAGGCCATTTACAACGTGTATTCCTTTATTTTGTGGCAAAATATTATTTTACATGCAGAAGATTAAAAGGTGTTTCATTAATAGAGTGACAGTTTCAAATTCACTAGATATGCATTAGAGGTAGTTGACTCCTGAGTAGAACATTTTGCCAGAGAGTAAATCCACCAAACTGTATAACATCACAATATTTGGCAAATAATATGTATGAGTAAAAACTCGTACCTCTCTAATATTTGGATATGTAAAGATGCATGTAACTGGTTTGCTTAACGAAACTTCGAAATGCGAGACTGCACAAAATTAACATATGTATATATAGACAATACAATTAAACAATAGTTGATTGCGCGTGTGGTGGTAACAATTCTTTAAATCAAGTTTGCAAGCTTGAAGGAAACACCAATGCAATTGAATTTAACCAAAGA
The DNA here is from genome assembly GCA_029291075.1 of Eudiplozoon nipponicum. Lineage (NCBI taxonomy): Eukaryota > Metazoa > Platyhelminthes > Monogenea > Mazocraeidea > Diplozoidae > Eudiplozoon > Eudiplozoon nipponicum. Next base: position 99,681 of record JAQBSW010000208.1, read on the forward strand.
CACGTCAGTGCGTTTCAACTGGCGGTAGTTTTGTTATGTCGTTCGACGACTGGTTCAATACAATTGGATTGGTGTTTAATTCAAGCTCGCAAACTTGATTTAAAGAATTGTTACCTCCCCCCGTGCGATCAATTATAGTCTAATTGCATTGTCTCTATATATATGTGTGTGACGAAAGCTACAAAAAGCTAATGTTCGTGACAGCATTGAAATTGTGCAGCCGACATTTCCAGTCTCGTACAATGTATGCAAGAGTTGGGAGCCGCATATCGAATTTTGCTTTCCATATATATTCAGTGCAGTTTGATCCTCGCTTGTCAGTTTGCCATCGTACTCTGATGATGATCATGGAAGGTCGAAACGCGTCAGTACGTTGCGACTGGCGGCAGTTTTGTTATGTTGTTCGACGACTGGTTAAATACAATGGGATTGGTATTTACTTCAATCTTGCAAACTTGATTTAAAGAGCATGTATATGTCCGTATTATGAATTTGACTACTGTTTTGTATAAAATCTAGTTTAGTCAATTCTAAGCGTTTCTTATTTGAATTGAGAAAAAAATCATATTTGAAAATATAGTACTTTTATAAACAGCCACATAAAACCCTAATTTAAAAGTTCCATTTTCTTTAGGCCAGAACGCAACTCAAATGTAATATTTGGTACGATATATAACAACATTTTTAAAAACAATGGGAATAATAATGGACTTAGCACACAAAATATGCGACATCAAACAGGAAGTGGGAGACTTAGACAAAAACAAACGCACGTGTACACACACATATACACGAAATTGACCAGTTTATATTAAAATCATGCACGACATTCTTTTGTTTATTAAACATCGGATGAAGCACGTTGCATACAGCAGCCTGAGCTGTGCTTAATTTGATTTCATTTTGGCTTTGCAGAACACCTGGAACGCCACTTATTTTGCAATACGATATTTATAAACAATTTTGTGTTCGTGTATATAGAACCAAGTGGTAAGCCTAAAATGACCGTCAATCACACGTACTGACGCGTTTTGACCATCCATGATCATCATCAGAGTACTACGGCAAACTGGCTAGTGAGGATCAAACCGCAATGCATATATATATGGGAAGCAAAATTAGATATGAAGCACTTCGTAGTCTTGCATATATATATATATATATATATATATATATATATATATATATATATATATATATATAGTTTATTGTTGTCCGTGGAATAGTGACCACGGTGTTTCAGTAAATTGAACGTTTCTATTTTCACCATTTTTAAAAATGTAAGAACAAAACAACGTACTCCATGGAATAACATTTATTAATAAATCTTCTATCAGTATCTACAGCCATTGTTCTGGATTCGTTAGTATATTCATTCATCCAATCACACTGTACATTTGTCGTAACCAATCTCCTCTTCGTTATGTTAGCCTTTGTTTTTAGCAGTTTAGACCACTACTTTTGTGCAATTTGGATCACTCCTTTTGCGTAACGTCATTTGGTGTTTCATCGCTTTTATTGTAATTGCGTCCGTAATTAATGTATGTGTCGTATTTTGCGTCGCGTTGGCTATTTTTAAAGGCATGTAAGTTATGTCTTTGTTCCAGTCCAATTTAATTTCTTTTTGAATTATTTTCTGCACGTTTAAGCAGGGCTTCAGCTTATTAATTGCAATAGCTTCAAAAGCCAGAAGCATTTTCTCTGTTTTTGCCTTGTAGAGAACTGAAAAATTGTTACTACTAACACCATGACCTGGGAGTAGTACATGTTCGCAAATTGCCGATTTTTGTGCAGGAGCTGCACCCCTCTTTAATAGTTTTTGAGGGAGATGCTGATTTATTCTAGTTTCGAGCCTCTTTTTTGATCTGCTGATGTACTGAGCGTTGCAGGTACATTGAAATTTGTATACAGACAAAGGTGTTGACGTCACAGAGAGGCTATCTTTTTCATTCGTGCGCATCAGTTTTGTTGTGTTGAACACCACTCTCACCTGTATTGATGGAAACTGTGCTTTAGTCGCTCGAATTACTTTTCGTTTGAAGATTTCCGCTGGAAGATCACCTCCAAAGGGAACACTAAGCGTTACTCTCTGGGGAGTTTTGTTTTCCTCCAAATTGGCCTCGATTTTGTTGCGTTGCCTCAAGTTGTATTCGATGAACCAGTCCGGATAGCCATTATTTCTCAACGCTTCGCGAAGCAAATTTAGCTCTACTTCAATGTTGTCCGTTGAACAAATCCTGCGTATTCGTGTGCCCAAATTTATTATTAGGTTCTTTTTATACGCCCTTGGCACACTACTCATATAATGGATATATTGTCCAGTCTAGCTTGATTTTTTGTGAACTGACCTTGAGAGAGTACCTTCTTCATCTCTCGTTATTCCTACATCTAGGAAGGATAAATATCCGTCTGTTTCTTCTTCTATTGTAAACTTGATTGCCTGGTCTACCTTGTTTATGTGATGTTGCAGTGAATTTGTATCTTCATCCTTTTCAACGACCATGAAAGTATCGTCAACGTAGCGCACGTAAAAATGAGCTCCATTGATAAATGGTTTTAAACCAGTTGTTTCTAAATGGTGCATGTATATGTCTGCCAATACTGGTCCAAGAGCACTACCCATACCTATGCCGTCAATTTGTCTGTAGAAGACTCCTTGGAATACGAATTGTACGTTGGATGTGCATAATAGAAGTAGTTCTCTCATGTCGTCCACTTCTATCAGTGTTTCCGCTCCTGATGATCGTATATATTCACATAGGATATTTATAATTTTATTTACTGGAATGCTAGTAAAGAGTGACTTTATATCGAGGGACACCATTTTCCTCTCTTTCAAATTTAGGTCGCGAATTTTTTCTACAAATTGAAAGCTATCCTGTACAACGTGGTCTATTCTTCTTTTCACGATAGGCTTCATAATCCGGCATAGTATTCTGGATGTCCTGTGCTGTGGGGAATTTATCATAGATAAAATGGGCCTGAAAGGCGGAAGTCTTTCATTGTTGGTCATTTTGTGAACCTTGGGCAACCCATATAATATCGGTTGCGTTGAACCTACGGGCTTGGCATGTTTGCATTCTGTAATAAAAGCATTTTTGTGCTCTATGTCGATTTCTTGTTTAGCTTCGACCTTCGAAATAATTCGAGGCCAATTTGGAGGAAAACAAAACTCCCCAGAGAGTAACGCTTAGTGTTCCCCTTGGAGGTGATCTTCCAGCGGAAAGCTTTAGACGAAAAGTAATTCGAGCGACTAAAGCACAGTTTCCATCAAAACAGGTGAGAGTCGTGTTCAACACAACAAAACTGATGCGCACGAATGAAAAAGATAGCCTCTCTGTGACGTCAACACCTTTGTCTGTATACAAATTTCAATGTACCTGCAACGCTCAGTACATCGACAGATCAAAAAAGAGGCTTGAAACTAGAATAAATCAGCATCTCTCTCAAAACTATTAAAGAGGGGTGCAGCTCCTGCACAAAAATCAGCAATTTGCGAACATGTACTACTCACAGGTCATGCTGTTAGTAGTTACAATTTTTCAGTTCTCTACAAGGCAAAAACAGAGAAAATGCTTCTGGCTTTTAAAGCTATTGCAATTAGTAAGCTGAAGCCCTGCTTAAACGTGCAGAAAATAATTCAAAAAGAAATTAAATTGGACTGGAACTAAGACATAACTGACATGCCTTTAAAAATAGCCAACGCTTCGCAAAATACGACACATACATCAATTGCGGATGCAATTACAATGAAAGCGATGACACACCAAATGACGTTACGTTAAGATTTATTAATAAATGTTATTCCATGGAGTACGTTGTTTTGTTCTTACATTTTAAAAAATGGTGAAAATAGAAACGATCAATGTATATATATAGCCAAAAGGTAATCTTATTGACTGCATAGAAATAGTGCATCCGACAATTTTGTCAAGTACAATTTATGCTAGAATGCCGCGTATATAATTTTGCGTTCCGAATATATGCATTGCTGTTTTATCCTCGCCAATCAGTTTGGCATCGTAATCTGCTTATGGTTATGGAATGTCGAAATGGTCCATATGTGTAACAGATTGTACTTTCGCTATATTGTTCGACGACTGAAAAAAAAACAATGGCATTGATACTCATTTCAAGCTCGAAAACTTGATTTAAAGAAATGTTACCACCAACCGCGCAATCAATGATAGATTAAGAGAATTGAGAATGTTATTTGATATAAAGCACTCCCGCGCTGCAACTTTTACATTCAGACTATCGCGAATGCTAGGCGGACCAGTAAACAGAAGAAATAGAAATATTAAGGAACACGTACAGTATATATTTGAAGCCGCGTGGACCAGTCAGTGACAAGCCGATACGAGACGAGTTACAAACACTCGTCTCTGTGCCAAATAATACGTGATGCTAGTGGAGGTGGATTCCACGGCGTCAAACAGTCCTGTATTCTTCATATCGAGTAGAAAATTTGTACTCTGAGCAAAACTTCATTTTTATCAACATGACTGAAGGAATCCGCGCCGTGTTTCTCAATCTATTAAGCAGTCCTGATATTCAAAATTTCGATAAATATTTTTAAACTTGTCAAATTTATTTTACCCATTTTTTTGCATGTATATCTAAAACTGACTCAATTGGTTTTAGACAATACTTAACTGGATGTTAATATCCGGTGTTTTATATTATAAATTGTTTCCGGCTAGGATTAAAGAGTTGGATAAAATACATAAATTAAACATCGAAACAATTAATAGGCTGGGACACACTCAGGAGCCCACACGAACAGATATTTCAACATTTATATACATAAACTACCATTGGTTGCGCGGGCGTTGATAACAATTATAACAATTAAGGTAGCGATCTTGATATTAGAACCTGACCCATTAATTACTTACATATGTCAGTATAAACTAAGAATTGTATAGTGTAGAAAAGGCAATTCATCCAGTAGACCGGTTTCGTCCTTATTGGGAACTTATCAGACAGGAATCGATCTTGGGCGCATCTGCTTCTGAAACTGGCTCAGTATAAACTAAGAATTGTATAGTGTAGAAAAGGTAATTCATCCAATAGACCGGTTTCGTCCTTATTGGGAACTTATCAGACAGGAATCGATCTTGGGCGCATCTGCTTCTGAAACTGGCTCAGTGGTTAGAGCACCAGATTCCGAAGCAGACCTGCCCGGGTTCGAGCCCTGTGCGCGGCAAATTCTGGCCAGTACATGAGGAGTTCCCAATAAGGACGAAACCGGTTTACTGAATGAATTGCTTTTTCTACACTATACAATACTTAGTTTATACTGACATATATAAGTAATTTATGAGCCAGGTGTTTATATCGTGACCTCAATCTTGATTATAATAAAAATACAGCTATTTCGCCAGTTTGTATTATACCAATACACAAATTTCTTCTGTTAATTTAGCTGATGAATACGGACTCTACCTAAATCTGCCTTCACTGTGTGAAATTCTTTTCGTAGCTTTTTGAAAGTACAAGTGGAAATCCGTCTAATTTTGAGTCAAATGTTTGGGAAAATGTGTTCAGCTATTGTGCAAAATATTCCCTATTCCAGCTTTTTTAATTTTAAAATGGTTGTGAATTCGCTGCTTTAGTAGTTGGCCATTTCGGCCTACATATTGCTCTGATTTGAAAGTATATTTGTGCAAATGAAAAAATGTTCGACCTTTAGATTGCATGAAGCTTACGCTTTACAATTTCATTAAATGGTCGTTTCAATGAACAAAAATCGTTTTATGTGCTATTTACACCTAAGTAGTGGCTGCTTGTGTAATTTATCTATTAAATGTTTCTGATAATGCGTCAAATTTAAGAGACATACTAAAATATATCGTATTTGGTTTTGGAGTGGCATCCTTATTTTTGTCGTTGTTAATGCGCAATATCTGTTGCATCACACGTTTCGGTATTCCCGCTTTTTTATAAAACAGTTTGCTGCACCAAAATTTTGTGACATTGAAATACATCAGAACAAACTTTCCTTATTCTGTATTATTTAGCGCGTATGAAATTTCTCTTTTTTTGAAACTGGATCAGCTCTGTGGTAATGGATGCATTGTTGTTCCAACTGTTCTGTGTACCTTCGTTATACCTTACATTCATTTCATGAATTTGACGATTGGTTGTGTTTTTTTCGAATTCGCGTTGTTGGTTACTTGTTTAAATGCCTCACATCCATTTTAATCGCACGACACATTTAATCATCGGTGGTTGCCTATCTCTCCCTATTCAATTGTCCTGATTTGAATTTTTATTAATTATCATAAAAATTGCTTAGATGAGTTATATAATTATGGGGATTGGTAACAACAAAACCCAAACCTTTGTCCGATTTCTTTAATGGAAGTGAAATTCAGCTGGGTTCAGCCTAATGGGTAGCCCAAATTAATGGGAACACACTGCATACTCGCGAAAAGTAGATGAATTATATTACGGCTAAAGATAATTGCAAGTGTGTCTAACAGGACGTTACAAACGTATACCGTCAGTATCGTCAGGTTAGGCGATATTTAGAAATTCCGCACAGATGCAAACAAAGGCACACCTACTAAAATTGGCCAATGAATCTTACCTTTAATATTTTAAATATTATCTAATATTATTTATATATATATATATATATATATATATATATATAGACAGATTCAAAATTATATGGTTTTAAATAATTGTCCCAATAACTGTCAGATATGTAGAAGGTATAGTTCGAGATCATCAATTAAAGTGCCAAATTTCGTGTCAGTCTAATTCTCGATGCTTTCGGGTAAATTCACTGTTTTTGGACAAATTTAAATTTGTCGAATTTGTAGCCTTTCTTTAAGGAATTCTGGAAGGCAATGACAATGTAGCAATTTCGAAGTTCTTCTCACACTTATGCTTAACGTTTTGTATAAGTGGCAAATACTTAAATGCCGCTGTCTGTCAGTCAAATTGTTACACGAAATCTCACTTAATTGCTAAAAACTGTGGTATTAAAAAACGTTTTTAAAATTGTACCATTTCATATGCAAAATTCCAAATATATTTTTAATAAGTTTGTTTTTGTGTTTTATTTTGCAAGAAATTTTATATTTTATGGTTTGAAGTGAATCGTTGGCATAACGGAATTATGGCAAAACTTTCAACAAAAAGATATATATATATATATATATATATATATATTCAAATTTTAGTCACGAATATTTAAAAAATTAAAAACAGATAAACAAAGTTGCGTATGCAAAATTATTAAACTAATATATAACATGTTGAACATTCCTTCTCCTGCCGAATTATTTTTTACAAATACATTCTATTCCTAACTTTTTTCCACAAAAGTGACTGTAAACGCCCCGGCTTCAAGTAAATGCCGTACGACGTTACAAACTCGGTTAAGGTGCTCTGAATAGAGATTAGTTACTGATATGGGGGCCCTTAAGAGGGCCTTGGTCGTACGTTCGCGTAAGTTATATATATGTAGGATTGACGTTTCTGTTCCTTAAGAGGTGGACTCTAGGTTGTGGTTCCCTGCAGTTGTTATCATGTGTGTTGAAGTTCTGCATTAAGTGGCTCGTCTTGCTGGCAGAAGTGCAACACGGTGAGTCACGAATGTTGCCAATTGTTGGTGAAACAAATCAATATCCAGCGTAGGTATTGACAGCCGACAGCACGCACATGTGTAACACGAGGCAGAACGCAGATACGACCAACTGACTTGCATGGTAAATTACCGTGCTTAAATAGCATGCAATATGTGTACTTGCATACTATTGGTTAAACGTGGTTAAACGTGGTTAAACGGCAATTTGCTTTTTTCTCATTGGTGCAACGTAAATAAATTTGAATTTAATTTACGCAATATGTCGGCGATTGATTTGTGTCGTTGCAACACTTTCCTCTCTGAAAAAAAGAAAAAAAAATATTCCTCTCTGCGAGGCTAGATAAGAAATGCATGACAGAGTTCGAACCAAGTTAAGCAAAAATATGATGAACCATAAGTGCTGGGCTTAAATATGCTTGTTGGTTGCTTCAACAATGATATGATGCCAGGTAACCACTAGGAATTGCTACACAAATTGTTAGCTCTAGTGGACGGTCATAGCACGTGAGGCAAAATAGAGCAGTGTAAGTTTTTGGAGCCGCAGCGTGAAGATTTCGAGGTAAATCGCCTCTGAATTAGCCATGTTTAAGTTAAAAACCTAAGCAGGTTGGATCGTTGTCAATGTGTTTGTATACGAACAAAGGAGCTGGAGTGCTCGACGTTGTGGTCATGACATTTGTAGAGTGGTCTTTGTGAAATATATAAAGTTGAGATATGCATTGAAAGTGGCCTGTACCATGATATGAAGCTGATCACTACTTAGTGTTGCTACACGAAAGCGTTAGCTCTAAGTAGCTGGTCATACCAAAATAGGCAGTGTAATGTCATGTGTGAGAAATACATTATAATGTAAAATATATACATTAAAATCAAAGGTAACTGCATAAAAATATGTACACGAACATTGCCTCAGAGATGGCATAATACCAAAGAACTGTTCAAAAATGCTACACAATTGTTAGCTAAGAACAGGTGGTTATGCCACGTGAGACAATTACTAAAAATTAACGTAAAGTTTAAAAAAAAAATTTTATAGTTAAATGTTAATGTTTAAAAAAAATTAATTACGCGTTATACAAAGCAGGTTGAGATTGTGGGCAGACGGAGCCTGAGACGTGTGTAGAAGGTTGAACGCTCTCAGGATCAGGTGGTTCGATAAACGGTTTTAACCTGTCTATGCTTACTGATGTCGGTGTAGCGCCTTGCATAATGATGAAGTATTTTGGCTGTTTTAGTAAAATCGGGTAAGGACCGCGATACTTGGGTTGCAGTGGTGCAACAGCAGTATTGTTGCGAACGAGTACTCTCTTGCAGCTGTGGAGCTGTGGGTGAACGAAGACTGGACGAGGCGTGTGTCTCGGCTGCTGTTCGGACATGTTACCGAAATGAAGTCGAAGGCGGGTAGCTTCGTCTTGTGGGTCATCTCGTGCCGGTAGTAGACGTGGGAGCTGACTAGGCAGGCGTAGATCCATGCCATACAAGAGTTGTGACGCAGACGTTTTAATGGATTCTCGAGTACGAGAACGCATGGCCAGCAGAACTAAAGGTAGTGCATCGACCCAGTTGCCATTAATGGACGAGGATGCTAAAAGCAGCTTTGAGATCCCTATGCATTCTCTCTACCATGCCATTAGCTTGGGGATGGTAGGCAGTCGTCTGGCGTAAGATGCATCCCATGTACCGCAAGGTGGTTTTGAAACGATCAGATGAGAAGCAAGTGCCTCTGTCCGTGATGACCTCATTGGGAACACCGTAATTGGATATCCATGCAGAGATAAAACCGTTAGTTACTTCGTCTGCAGAAATGGTGCCAAGAGGTAATGCCGCAGGCCACCGTGTAAATCTATCGATCATAGTTAGAAGGTAGCTGAAACCTTGAACCTTTGTCAGATGAACTATGTCGATGTGGACGATGGCTAGGCGAGAAGTAGAGCGAAAATGTTGCAACTTAGAACGAGTGTGTCGTGTGATCTTGTTTTTCTGACAAATTGCACACTCTAAAACCCATCGTTTAACATTCTGCCTAAGTCTGTGACCCCAGAAACGATCTGTAAGAAGTCGGACAGTCGCTTGGCTTCCTGGGTGAGAAATTGAGTGAATTGAATCGAAAACTTTTCTCTGAAGGCTGGTCAGCAGAACTGGCTTGTTGGGCTGCGTACCCGTGAAGTAAACAATTGGTAAGCCTTCCCACAGACAGCATATGAACTTGGTTGGGTGACGGGCTATTGATCTTTGAATGTGAATGTCACCGCGTTGTTCAGTTCGCAGGAGAGTTGGCGTTAGTGCAGGTTCACTGAGTGCCACGGAGTTGACAGTGAATGGTGACGGTGAAGGTGGTTGTAGAGAGACGTCTGGCCTAGACAGGGCATCTGCAATGAAGTTCTGTTTGCCCTTGACGTGAAAGACGTCAAATTGCCATTCGCTTAGACGAGAAAGCTGTCTTTCCACTCTGGCGGGGTACTTGGCGATAGATGAAGTTGCGTTTCGAAGTGCGCTAACTAGTGGTGCATGATCTGTGAAAACAACAAATCTGCTACTGCCAATGATGCTGATAAAATGGCGCACTGCGTCGTGGATGGCGAGAAGTTCTCGGCCGAAAGTGTCGTACCTCGTTTCTACTGGTTGGAGAGTACGCAGGTAGAAACTGATAGGCTTCCGAACTCCGTCGATCTCTTGTTCCAACGTGGCTCCAATAGCGAATTCAGAAGCATCTGTCGTGAGTAGAAATGGCTTTTCAAAATCTGGATGCGTTAGCATTGTGGCATTTGCTAACGAGTTGATGGCAAGCCGAAGTAATTCCTCGTCTTCGGATGACCAAGCAATGATGGAATTCTTGCTAAGTCCTTTTCGGTTCCGCAGGTGCCTGCACAAAGGATAAAGTTGTTTTGAAAGGCCTGGAAGAAACTTGCGATAATAGTTTAGTACTCCCAGGATTTGCTGCAAATCGCTCAAAGTCCTTGGTGACTTGATATTCTTGATTGAATTCGTCTTTGACGGCAACAGTTGAATACCTTGGGCCGTGATACGATGCCCTAAGAAGTCGACGGATGAAGTTGCAATCTGCGTCTTATCACAGTTGATCTTGAGTCCGTGGTTGGATAAGCGTGAGAGGACATTTCGTAGATGTTTCGCATGAGATTCTAGATCTGGACTGAATACCATAATGTCATCTAGATATGACATACAATAAGCAGAGTCGTCGCGAAGTATGTTGTCTATGAATCTTTGAAATGTCTGTGTAGCACACTTAAGTCCAAAAGGCATGTAAAGGTATTCGAAAAGGCCAAATGGAGTGATGACAGCAGTTTTCTCGATATCCTCTGGTGCTACCGGGATGTGATGGTAGGCTTGTCTAAGGTCAATTACTGAGAAGAAATTGCTGCCGTTGAGTTTTTCAAGTAAAGTGTTGATATTTGGAATAGGATATGCATCAGATTTTGTCACTGAATTTAGCTTACGGTAGTCTCCACAGGCTCTGTACGATCCGTTTGATTTTGAGACTAAGTGCAGTGGTGACGCCCATGAACTTTTCGATGGTCTGATGATTCCCTCTTCCAAAAGCCTTGAGAATTCTTCTTGGGCAGCTTTCAGCTTAGCAGGAGCCAGTGGTCGCTTCTTGAGTGCAATAGGTTGTCCTTCTGTGACGATATGATGCATCGTGTTGGAGACTCGCAGATCGGATTTGTTAAGATCGAAAAGCGATTTGTATTTTCGAAGAGCTGCTGATATCTCTGCTGAATGATGCACTGGGGTTGGTTGAATGACCTGTAACTCCAAACGCTCGGAGGCAAGTGTCCAAAAGCTTTGTTCAAGTCCGGTGGAGGGGTCGATGATCTTTTGATTGGCAAGATCAACAATGAGCCGAAATTTTAGAAGGAAATCAAGGCCTATTATATTATGTGAGACCTTGGCAATGATGAAGTTGTGGGAAAATTCACGTCGTAGACCTATGTTGAGTGTGCGGTATTGGCAGCCATAAGTTGGTATGGGCTCGCCTGTAGCTGTTGCGAGAAGAACGCCTAGCGACATCTCGGCCATTGAATCACCTTTGAGAACTGAGACTGCCGCACCTGTGTCTACGATGTACTCTTCGCCAGTTTTGAAATCAAGAAGGTGCAGAAGTTCGTTTGGCTGTTTGGCCGGGTCATGCAAACAAGTAGGCTGGTGATAGCGACCGGCATTGTCTGTTTGGTTTTCTATGTGAAAAATTCGGCGTGGACGAAAAGAGTCGACAGGGATGTCGGATTGTAGTTGGCTTCTTCCCTGTAGCGCCGTTGATACCGTTGATGCCGTTGATGTGCAGAAAGTACGGTCTTCTACTTCCTGCGCCAGACGTTTCCCGATACTGATGCACCCTTGTGCCTGCAGTCTGTTGTCCTCTCCGTCAGCTGTGGAAATTGACACTCATTCGGAAATTCTTCGGAACGACAAAGACAAACTTGGCAAGCATAAAAAACTTCTGGTGGTTATAACACCAGTTCTTTGGGGCATATTTATTAAATGATTGCGGAGATCTCGATCGCCGCCTACCATTATAATTTGACTTGGAAACGAATTTTGGTCGAGCATTCACATGATTTATCTCCGATTTGGTAATGGCCAATCCTTCTAGAACTTTGGCCATGTTCGCCACTGTTCTCTCTAAGGAGGAGATTCTATCATCTTGCGGGGGTGAAGAAAAGGATGATGGATTCACTTTGGGTTCCAAAACCCTATATTCTAACTCACATCTCTCAGATAAGTCATCTATATAGAGAGTGTTGGGGAGCTGTCTGGCAAAGAGTTTTAATGTTTGGGGAAGATTGTTAATAAAAACAACCTTAGCCTCATGGTCAGAAATGTTGGTTTTATACCAACGTTTCCGTAATTCCCTCAGTATTTCTATGGGGCCAAGATTTGGCATATCTAACTGCACATATTTGTTTATTATCTGCTCAGTTTCCGTGGGTCCAAGCAAGGATTCTACCTCGTTTTGTAGGCCCAAAATGGGATTAGGTAGCTTCCTAATGGCCTCAAGCTTAGGATAAATCCGTCGCTGCAATTCAGAAGGTAGTTTAGCAAAAACCTTTGACAGTTTTTGATGCCTGTCATAATTAGGAAACGGGGAGAAAGCGGAGTCTACACGCATAAAAAATAACTCACCATCTCCATCCCAAACAGGAACATCAATATCTAAAATTGGACCTGACATTTTAACAATCTTACGGGATCTTAAAAGCATAAATTTATAAGCAATATGAAAATGTATATATAAATGTATAAATATATAACGAAACGCTTACCCACAAACAGCTTCCACTGTTGCTTGATATTGTCCAGTACAAAAGGAAAAAACGAACAGAGGCCCCGATGGCCTTTGATGACAATGTATTATTATTTCAACACAGAACAGCGTCACTCCTTCCAAAAATTGAAATTGTCCCGTAGGGAAGACGAACAGAGGCCCCGTTGGCTCTTTAGTGCCAATGAATTATTATTTTCAACAGCAAGAATAACACACTGCTTCCAAAATTTGAAATTTTCCCTTAGGGAAGACGAACACCACAAATTCACGAATATATACCCAACAGAAAAACAGGATCAGGGTAAAGAAAACGCAAATGTTAGTCGATTTATCCCAAACAAATGAAGAAGAAAGTCAATTTATTTATACCCAAAAAAAATCAGATAAATAATCAATATCCTGGCGCGGTCGCCAATTTTGTAAACGCCCCGGCTTCAAGTAAATGCCGTACGACGTTACAAACTCGGTTAAGGTGCTCTGAATAGAGATTAGTTACTGATATGGGGGCCCTTAAGAGGGCCTTGGCGGCGTTCGCGTAAGTTATATATATGTAAGTTGATGTTCTGTTCCTTGGGTGGACTCTGGTTGTGGTTCCTGCTGTTGTTATCATGTGTGGACGACTTGGTTGAAGTTCTGCATTAATTGGCTCGTCTTGCTGGCTGAAGTGCAACACGGTGAGTCACGAATGTTGCCCAAGTAAATGCCGTACGACGTTACAAACTCGGTTAAGTTGCTCTGAATAGAGATTAGTTACTGATATGGGGGCCCTTAAGAGGGCCTTGGCGGCGTTCGCGTAAGTTATATATATGTAAGTTGACGTTCTGTTCCTTGGGTGGACTCTGGTTGTGGTTCCTGCTGTTGTTATCATGTGTGGATAACTTGGTTGAAGTTCTGCATTAATTGGCTCGTCTTGCTGGTTGAAGTGCAACACGGTGAGTCACGAATGTTGCCAATTGTTGGTGAAACAAATCAATATCCAGCGAAGGTATTGACAGCCGACAGCACGCACATGTGTAACACGAGGCAGAACGTAGATACGACCAACTGATTGCATGGTAAATTTCCGTGCTTAAATAGCATGCAATATGTGTACTTGCATACTATTGGTTAAACGTGGTTAAACGTGGTTAAACGGAAATTTGCTTTTTTCTCATTGGTGCAACTTAAATAAATTTTGAATTTAATTTACGCAATATGTCGGCGATTGATTTGTGTCGTTACATGACCCGATTGATTCCAAATTAATTGAAATATTGGATTAAAGATAGATAAATCAAGTTTGTTAACTTGAGGTTATCAACAATAAATGTTTAAACGAACCGTAAATTTTCGAGTTGCTTAAAATATACACATGCGCTATATCATGTAAGAAACTTCGCTTGGTTTTTTGAAGGTATTTGTTTGAGATTCCAAGTTAAAGTAAAATGATAGCTGAGTTAATAAATTTGATAAACTCGCAAAATATTAATAATAAAATTAATTAATAAATACCAAGCCCCAACAAATCAAATAGATTATTTATGTTAAACACGATTTAAAGTATAATAATGTTTATGTTTAATACAATATAAAATATACATATTTTTCATCCAATTCGTCTTAAATTAATGCGGACAATACAGATCTAATACTGAATCTTCTAGAATTTTGAAGTGAGGGAGCTTAATAAAATAATGTTAATCCGAAATTTATTTTCGTCAGCTATTATTTCCGCGTTACATCTATGGGTAATTATGCATTAATAGCCAACTAAATTGTAGCTGAAGGGTTATTTTCGTCTTTAAGTTTTTTTCGCATCTAATCACGATAGTGACGTGTATAAGTGATGGAATAGACCTCGTGATTAACTGCATTATTATAATAAGAACGCTATATATTCCCTTAAACACCAAAAGAAGGATAAATGTGTATTGAAGAATAGAACAAAAATACTTCTTAATGATTAGCAAATATTACGAAATTAGCTTCTAATGGCGTTATCAATCTTTAGCATGCAATGAATTAAATTTAAACTTAAATGTAAAGACAAGTGAAATAACCCATTAACCAAATTAATATTCATAAATGAGTTTTGGGAAGAAAAAATAATACGCTGGAACATAACCGAAATTAATTTTGAATCCAAAAATGCTATATTACCGGCTTCTCTGAGTTAGTCAATTGTTGAAATTGAGATAAATTTGATTGCATATCATAATCTGTCATGTCAAATTGGGAAAATTCACGCAAATATTGTCTGACTTATTGCGCTTTTCGGGTTAAGCATAAAAAATATAAAAAAAACAGCTGCATAATTTTCAAAGTCGAATCAATTATGAAAGATCGAAAACATAAATCTGCATTCTTGTTTATTTCAAATCCATTTTCATGGAAATTTATTTTTGGAAACGTGTGTCACTGGTTTTAGAATGCAATTAAACTGATTAGAATTAAAATTAACTGCACAGGGAAATGGGAAATAAACATGTATTGAAATATAAACATACTATAATTCAAGTATACACAACACGGCTAGATGAGGCCATTTCCTTTTCGCCAGAATTAAACTGGACTGTATTATCTAACACTTTATATTGAGGGAAATGTTATACCGAGTACATTATAATAACAAATTCTAAAAATAATTGGGAAATACACATAATTTAATGTCTATTGGTTGATGAGTGTGTGTGGAGGATGTGGTACTTTCGTATTACATGTGAGTATAGTAAAATAGGTATTGAGACCAGATATTAGGGCAGACAAAACCATACGTTAGGAAATAAAATAAATATAAATAGACCTGTCTTGATTGAAGTTATTACACTTGACACAGGTTTTCTTATCTGTGAGTATGGTGTCAACACTGAAAAACGGACTGGAAAAGAAATTGGTCTACTTAATGGCTTCCTTTTGGCAAGTAATGAAAAGTTCATAATTTACTGACAAACTTTGTATAATACGAATCTAGTAATTATACTCAAAATAAATATTATTTCGCCATGTGGCCTGACGCCTGTTGCATAATTAAATGTAGGTGTTGGAGAGATTACTTCAGTTTTTATGATATCCCATCTGATCAAAAAGCTTACCAGTAAAATAAGATCGTAAATGATCTCAAATTGCGTGTTGTATGGGGAGCAATTGGAGTAGTGGATATATTCCCAGAAAACAAAGTTTTGTGCGCCAGATCGAGTCCGGCCTTCGGCACATACAGGACTGCATGTGAAAAGTTCTTAATAAAGACGAGACCTGTCTACTGGATGAATTTTATTTGTTACCTGATGCAATGATGAAGTTATACGGCCAAAATATATATATATATATAATCACAATATATATATATATATATATATATATATATATATATATATATATATATAATCACAATATATATATATATATATATATATATATATATATATATATTTTATATATATAACAGGTATATAGTAGTATATTATATTTATTTCGATGATTATTACGCTTATAATCTTAATTTAAAACAACAACCGTTAAAACTATGCAACGATCTTTGCCGTTATTCATTTCTACCGAAAGATGATTATCTACAACTAACGCCGAATCACGGTAAATGACTTGGAATTGACGGAAACCGATCATACTTGGGTGAACTCCCTGATAATAATTTGAAAAGAATTACACAATGCATTTTATGAGCGATTACGAATTCCATTTAAACGACACTCTTTGACGATTCTTCAAGCGATTTATGGTATAAAGCCATCAAGGTCTTAATGAGAAGGCTTGGATATCTGGGTGTTAAGTTATTCCAATACATTAGCAATGTTGAAATTGTTGATATGCAACAGAAAATCACCTACATACAAGACTGCCCTTAAAAATGTGCAAACATTTCCATTTTGTTATTAAAATTAATTTTAATTATTAAAAATTATTTTTAAATGTTTGTATAATGTAATTATTTTTACTTTGCCTCATGATTATTTGGAAGTGAAGCGTTGTTGACTACGGGATAGTCTACTGCTGCCTGTGAAGTTGATGATGATGATGACGACTACACCACCAGACACGGATTAAACATTTTCAAACGTAAAATAAGCTCATGTATGTTTATATACATACCTCCTAAAGTATATATATATATTTATAATGTTCATGCCTTTTAATATTACACAGAAACAGAAGTTAGAGCGAGTCAGATTTATTTTCCTGCTAATCAATTGAAAGCCAAAATGTATATATATATATATATATATATATATATATATATATATATATATATATATATATATATATATATATATATATATATATATATATATATATGATTATATAGCGATGATTAGTATTCACGAAAAAAATGGCCTTTACCCACTTTGTTATTAATGTTTTTTTTCTTCCTAATTAGAAAAAAAATAAATAAATAAATATATATATATATATATATATATATATATATATATATATATATATATATAATGTCCATTTCATTCAAATAATACGCAATATATTTCTTATTAGGAAGAAAAAACACATTAATAACAAAGTGGATAATGGCTATTTATTTCGAGAATACTAAACAAAACTTCACAATTTTCTATTTATAAATATATTAGGTTTCGTTTGATCATTGCAATACAACGAGGACGACTCCTACGCACAAACCTACACATGCACATACGCTTACTAATCAGATGAAGCAAGAAATAGAAGTTAAACCGAGTCAGACTATACGTCACAGACATGATAAAATGAAAACTCAGTATGTATATAAATGAAAAATTATAAAATGATATTTAGTAATCTCGAAAAAAGTGACTATTATCCATTATTTTTCTAAATGTGTTTATACTTTCCTATAATATATATATATATATATATATATATATATATATATATATATATACGTATATTTATGATTGTTTTTGCTTTATGAATTATCATTTCCATACCACATACCCTGGCAGACTGGTACCTGAAATATAACGACAGATTATGTGAGGCTCGGTGAAAATTCATGTCTGAAGAAATGACATGTAGAATCTTCCTGATGGAGAGACGAATCACAAACAAAAGTTAGCTTTTAATTAAGCATTGTATGAAGTGTGCGGTAGGGCGTCTCAACGAATATAGTTAAAGGCGCCTAAGCAAACTTGCTTTGTCTAGAGCCCGGTCCGCAGCAAACTTATGGAAGTTACTTGAACAGTTCTCACTAAGAACGAACGAGGTTTACAGGAGGAATTGCTTTAGCTACATTTTACTTTTTTAATATATACTGTCTGATGTATATATTAATACGAGTTTTTGCTTAATTCTAGGTCGCTACCTTCATGTACTTGATTGGCAAAGGAATCTGTGAGGAGTTTCGAAATATCGGAAATGTAGTCATTCGTTATCGAAAAGCGTCACACCGCATTCCTTGCAGAATCTACCCCAATGCATGTTTCCATATGCAACTTTTATATTGATTTATTAAATTTAACAAATGAATCCTATTAGAGTTTCGCATTGAAAATACACCATCAACTTGCATCGAACTTGACCAGAAATGAAATCTGATTTGAAAGGATAGTGAGCTATTTGCCGTATTTCTTTATGATTTAAAAAAAAATATACAGTTAGTCAATGATTGGTGTCCAAATCAAAGTTCTTGAGGTCGTTAGTATTATGTATATTTGTTTTTCTGATTAAATGTTGGCTACCATGTATTCGAAAGTGCCATTTCTATGTGACAGAGCACATACATTCCTCAGATAGATTACACGTTTCTGTAGTTTCCAAATAAGAACATAATTATACAGTTTCGAGTGGCGAAACTATTAGAAAGCTTAGACGATGAGACAGTTAAGATAAGCGGTTCATCCAATCAATTTTAGGCAACACCTCCCGTTCAGGCTCAATGCCTGCACATGCATTTTGGCTTGAATTTGAAAGGAGAAAGTATGTTAGTCTCTACATTAAATCTCTATACATTATTGTAGTTCAAACCATGTAAATAAATATACCTGACGTTTAACTACTAATGAGAGAGTGAAACAAAGAGAGATAAAGAGAGTGAGAGAGAAAGAAGAAGAAAGAGATCGAGGGAGTTTGTGTGTGTTGGAGAGGTACATCAAATTTAAAGTTCCTGTGTCAAATCTGTTCATGTATGCACGTCTGCCATTAAGCAACATTATTAACGCTTCGCTCCTATGCTCACCAAATTTTATATTTGTGAGAGAAATGTGCTAATTTATGATGACTTGTGGAAAAACTCACGGTGCTATCACTTCCGTGTACTGAGCGTGAACTGGATGCAACGTGGGCGCATAATTGAACGATCCTCCAATTCTATTTCTCCGTCTCATTTTTCTGTTTCCTTTGTCTTTTGATAGGTCAACATCCTGTTCATTTGTAGATACCTGAGAAGAGGATAAGAAAATATACTTTCTCTGTTACTAAAAGTATTAATATTTTTGAATTCTGTACAATCAAATTTCGTTTATGTAAATTCATACCATAATACTTAATAATGGTTGTTATTCAATCTATGTACTTCTCTGAATGTAACACACTGTTAACTCAAAATCAGTGGGGTATTTAAAAATATGCTTATCGAAACAGATGTTGCCGTCAATGGCTACTTATGCTAAGATTTCGTCTCGACAATGAAGAAATTTTAAAGTGCGATGCTAAAGTCATACCTTGTTAAACAATTCACACTGATTATAATAAATGCTAAAGTTAATTTTGAATAACGGCCTGCATTCTAATGTGGTGAATTTCTGATCTTGTTTGGATTCAAAGCTAATATTTATAATTTACACAATTTTTGAATTCGGTGAATGAATTTAGAGTTTGTTCTGATGTTTCTCGCCCTCTTTTTCATGTATATCATTTTACTTTTGGCATTAAAATGAGAGAAATATACCATATGTAAAAAATACACAAAAAATTGCATATGCATATGCATGTGAAAAAATATGGGTATAAGCAAAGATGTCAATCTCTAGTTAAGTACCTGCGTATCCAAGTTGCGCTAGATAACAAAGGCAGCTAATCAAGGGAAATTATAAATTCTATGGATCAGTTTTGTTCAGATAGTGAGAGGATAACTTTGATCTGATCTTCTATTCCACGACATACTTACACGCCTTCGGCACAACTTATATATGCTTATACCTAAAGGTAACTACTAATATGTAAATATATCTGAATAAATATATATATATATATATATTTATATATATATATATTAATATATATACATATACATGGTAACCAATATTAAATCAATGCAAAATACCGAAATGTCAGATATTTGTTAAGTTGATTCTTGATGCCGTAAACATCCAAATACATATATGACATCGCGTCTGTCATATATTTTAACCGTAGTCTTGCAAAATTATGTTACAACTTGTTAAATTGTTTTGTGGTCTGTTAGTTTACGAAGTAGCAATAAATAATAAAGTAATTGTGTATTAGGCGATCTACACATTGTTACCAATTAGTTCAAATTGTACCAGCAGGATGAACCAAATTTCAACATGAACAAAAGGTAACATCTCAGGTGCACATGCATTTCGTGCTTACTGGCGACATATCATTTGGAGCGGCTTCTACCCTAATTACACAATATATATTTGGTCAATTAATGTGGAACAATTGGACAGTGCAATACCCTCTACGAAAGGCTATAAAAGCTGTAGGAAAAACAACTTCGTATTGTCATTGACAATGCGACTTCAACGCCAACTCATTATATATTATGTATAACGAGCCTGTTGAAGACTTTTTATGAAGTTAACTTCACTACTGCTTGTATGCACATTTGTACAAGAGATATTGCCGTCCAATTGCCCCACATGCCTTGATTAAATGTATAGTGGGTATAGGGCGTTGTACGGCACTTACTGATCTGTCGCTTATAAACACAGAAAGCATGTTTATTTTAGATAATACCTACTGTTCAAGCTGAATTTGGTTGAAACTTCTGGTCTTATTTGATCAAAATTTTTACTAGGTTCATAACAACTAATATACACTTGCTTATATATCTGTTCTTCGCAAAATCAGTGTATAAATAGTTAAGTAGTTTGAACTTGCAATTAGAGAATATATGGGAGGTTCGGAGAGTATTTTTTATTATCAATCAGTAAATGTGTTCAAATATCAAAGGCACATTGTGTACGAAAGTGTAAATTGGAATAAATAGTTAAAGAGATAAGCCATATGATCGCGAAATGAAGTTATGCTGATGTGGGCGATTCACGACCTAAAATTGTAAGAATAATAACGGAATATTCATAAAGCAAGGTAAAAGTTGACTGAAACCATATTAGTGAAATAGATGCAAACAATTTATAACTATTCAAAGTTGGTTTAATTTAAAGCTTTGTGGATGAATAATGCCGATAATGGTATTTGGTTTATCATAAAGTTAATCACCAAAACTGAAAAGATAATACATCTGATCCCAGTAAACTTAATTTTCTGTTAATTTAAAATGCTTCATGGAATGTTAGGTTTAGTGACATTTTAAACGCTGATAACTTCAAAATTTAAATGATGGATTTTACTTCGTAAACAGCAAATGAATACGGAAATACATTTAAATTTATATGCAACGCTTTTGCTCCATCTTTTTAATTAAATTTGCTAGAGGAATGGAAAAAAAAAAGAAAACTAGACACTCAGAAGTTACGATTGGTTGGACGAATAGTCCACTTTACTAAACCACAAAGATATATATTTTTTATTTTCGTCCAAACTGTTGAAATAGGGAAACGTGATCTAAATACCGCCATTGATATATATATATATATATATATATATATATATATATATATATATATATATATATGTGATAAGTATTATTTATTAAAGGTCTTATGTTTAGTCATATTTTAACTGTTAGTGAGACATTTATCGTGAACTGTGTTCTTAGTGTAGTGTAATGAGTGTTAATACGGAAATGATTTTGGTACATGGAAAGATATACAGAAACGTTATCGACTAGTTCGCAATATTTGATACTCTAAAATTTTCATTTGGTGGTACACATTCTGTTATAGCCTACAGATTTACGCGAACAGTCAGTCCCATTTTTATCACGGAGACCGAAAAGTCGTGTACCTAAATATAAGGAATATTCCAAATATTGCGGATGTACTGGCAGTTATTGAATAAACAAGTCTGTCAGTCATGTAATCGATAAAAATAAATTGGTTGGTTGCACAGTGGAAACAGGCGTTCCAATTTCATTTTGGTGATTGACAGACGATCACAGGGCATATTCATCTGATTTAACAAATTATTAGAATTTATAATCTCCTGAATCTTTCACAACATAGATGACGGACTCAATTTTGATGTTTAGATGTCAACCTCTATGCGGTATTATTTCTACGAGGTTTCTTATTATAAGGTGGACGTAGATCAGGTTTCTGAAAGACCTGGTTCTTTAAGCAGAGAAACAGCATCGCAAAAATTTGGAGACCACACAGATATCATGTCTAGAAAAACATAAATCATTCAAAACATTTCTATGCCATTTTAATAAATAAACAATTCATGTCATACGTCACGGGTTATGTGATACCTTGAAATCATTAGTAAGCTTCGAGCAAATGAAAAATGGTTAACAAAATGATCACTCACATTTATATGCACGAATAAGGATATCAAGCTAAAGTATGTATTAGGTGTTGCAAACCTAGTAACAAATTAGTTCAGTTGTGACCAGAAGGACAAACCAAAGGCAGCATGAACGGAAAGTATAATCTCATGCACATTGGTTTCGTGCTTACTGGCGACTCATCAGTAGGAGCCGGTATTACGCCCTTTAACCACTATATATTTGGTCAAAGAATGTGGAATAATAGGACGGCACAAATATATAGTGGTTAAAGGGCGTAATACCGGCTCCTACTGATGAGTCGCCAGTAAGCACGAAACGAATGTGCATGAGATTATACTTTCCGTTCATGCTGCTTTTGGTTTATCCTTCTGGTCACAACTGAACTAATTTGTTACTAGGTTCGCAAAACCTAATACATACTTGCATATATACTAGCTCTTCGCAACAAACAGTATTTAATTGTAATATATTGAATTGAATGATGTCATGCTTACCGCGAAATGTGATTACTGATATCAATCATGGCCAGAGTGTATGGATTTACTGGAGTAACAGGTGTTCAGAAATTGTTGTAATTCTCAATTTCGGTGATTTATAGCATAAATTGATCTCCATCAGTTGGTGTCATGTACTGACTCGGTAACCTTGGCGTTAGTACCATGTACCTTTTCGGTACAATAATGTTGATATCGGTTACTAACACAATAGCCATAGCGTTAGTATCCTTTAGAGACTCGGTATATATATTAGATAGTGTGAGTTAGCGTTGAAGTCGCATTGTCGTTGACTATAAATGATGTTAGCTTCACTATTGCAGGTTTACACATTCGTCTAGGAGATTGTACCCATCCCTAGCTAATTACATTTTTTACCAAATATATAGTGGTTAAAAGGGCATAATACCAACTCCTACTGATTAGATCGTCAGTAAGCATGAAACGACATGTGCCATGAGATTATACTTTCACGTTCATGCACTTTGGTTTATCCTTATGGTCACAACTGAGACTAATTTAAAAGACTGAGAGTTCGCAAAACCTAATACATGCTTGCATATATATTAACTCTTCGCAACAAACAGTATTTAACTGTAATATATTGAATTGAATGATGTCATGCTTACCGCGAAATGTGATAACTGATATCGATCAAGGCCAGATTGTATGGATTTACTGGAGTAACAGGTGTTCAGAAATTGTTTTAATTCTAAATTTCGGTGAACTATAGCATAAATTGGTATCCATCAGGTTGGTATCATGTACTGACTCGGTAACCATAGTGTTAGTACCATGTACCTTTTCGGTACAATAATGTTGGTATCGGTTACTAACGCAATAGCCATAGTGTTAGTATCCTTTACAGACTCGGTATATATATTATATAGTGTGAGTTAACGTTGAAGTCGCATTGTCTTAGACTTTATATGATGTTAGCTTCACTATTGCAGGTTTACACATTCGTCTAGGAGATTGTACCGTCCTATAAGTCCACATTCTTTGACAAAATATATAGTGGTTAAAGGGCGTAATACCGGCTCCTACTGATGAGTCGCCTGTAAGCACGAAACAAATGTGCATGAGATTATACTTTCCGTTCATGCTGCCTTTGGTTTATCCTTCTGGTCACAACTGAACTAATTTGTTACTAGGTTCGCAACACCTAATACATACTTGCATACATATATATTAGTTCTTCGGAACAAACAGTATTTATCAAGCTAAAGTGTTGTCTCTCAGAAAGATTTGGTTTTAGTCGAAAATGCCAAATGTCGGGTAGCTATTATTAGAGTGGGGAAGGCACCAATAGAAGAGCTGCATAGGGAATGTTAGATGAATACCTCTCAAAGATGCGAGGAGAACATCGCTAGCATTGGACGAAGTGCGGGTAGTGTCATTATAGCTCCAGATTGTTCCAAGTTAGTGAATATTTATGTAATCGCGAAGATAGGATAAAAAAACCTCAGTGACTCTTTGGAACATTTACGCAGGCAGAAAATTAGTTAGATCCGCTTAAATGTGGATCTCATTGTTCGTTATTTGAGGCAAACGAATTGAATTAAACGAATTAATCAACTCAGACGCGGACGTAAACGTAGTGAGTTATCTTTTTGTGAAAATACATTACTCGACATTGCACAACAGCAATAGCGCTTTAATGGCAGTACAACAGAAGTCAAGGGGATAAATTAATTTTCCGTGACATTAGAGCTGAAGCCTTTATTCGAATTGAATTTAATGGATGATGATGATATGAAAGAGAACATGGTCGGTATATATCTCCAAGACATTCAAATTTGTCCTAGGATCATAGGATTACTGCTATATGATTAAACATGGGCATCTAGATAAAGAAGGAATTGTTGTTAATTGGATCAGTTTAATTTGCATATTCCAACCAAATTTCTCTAATTAATTAGTCAATGAAATCGGAAAAGTAATCGCGATTTCTCAACCATAAATTACTGGAGACTATGGCATGAAGGAAGAGGCAGACGTAAAATTTATTTTTCATCCGTTCAGTTCGTGGCTAAGCCAATGAGATATCACATGTTACAAGTTATTCCATTGACTGGACTGTGCTATTTGAACAAAACGTTCTGCGCATAACCAAAAAACGAGTTACCTTGGACCATCAAGGTCTAGAAGTTTTAAGGTTAGTCCCTACGAATCGTCTTATTTGAAATTGGCATCTGTTGCCCATATTTTTAGCTTAACTAGGAAGTAATGATATCGAAAGTGGCCATTAAAATGACCGAAAAGGTGAAAGGAAGACTCTAGATGCTTTTGTTCAACAATTAAACGTTTTGAACGAAGATATTTAGTAAAAGGGCCAATAAAAGGACCAGGGTTTCTAAACAATATCTGACTCGTGAGTGCCGCAGTCAATCACGCATGTGTTGAAAATGCGCGAAGGAATTAATGTACAAAATACAGCAGAGGCGCCGCTTGGTTGAACAGGAGAATACGATGACGTTAAGACATTGCTTCACGAAAATATGTACTTATATATGTGCTGAGATCTCCTCAGATAAGAGATAAGGTGCGAATTCAATATTGTGTTTGGTCTACCCTCTGATTTCTTGAAAATTAATGTGTGTGAAATTATTTAAATAATTTTGTGGAAAACACTTTGTTTAAATTCATCCTTACCTTTTTCGTCTGTTCGTTAGAGTTAAATTTCAGGTTTTAGATTGTTCATCTTTAGTTCGGTTTTGGGTGTGACAGCGGTGTGTAGCATTTCTGGTGCAACATCTTATGAGTTTCTCATGAACAAACTGAAACTTCGACATATAATTTTCAAGTATTGTTTTATTACTTCTATCAAGCTAGTAATGCATGTCACTTAAACTTGACTCCACTTTGAAATAAAAATAGGTGCTCCGGTTTCATTACACGGTTTACGACGATCCCTGTGCAAATTCATATGATTTGAAAAATTATAATAATTTTGTATGATATACAATCTATTACAACACTGATGGCGTTTTAATGTCTGTTGTCGTCGAGGTAAGGCCAATGAGATTAGAGTGTGCACCTGACAATTTTCATCTGCCAACATCTCTCGGACAGTTCAAATGCATTAGGACAGGAGAGCGTACTTGTCATAAGACGGAAATAGACGAGGAATATTGTTGTTGTATTGCACTAAACAGAAAAACGGCCTCTTCAATGGCAATTGAAAATGACGCCTTGAAACTCACTAGTACAAACAAATACGAGCCCATCATGAGAGTTGTGAATGTACATGGAGAAGTAAGCCTACCCAAGTTATATGAAAATATCCCAATTTCGCCGACTGATAAGATAACAAAATTTCTTTCTTATTGGAATAGGAAATATTATTAGCTCTTAGATCTTATACTAATGAACACATACAATGTCATTAGCATAATGTGATATTTAAGATAAGCTTAGATTTTCTACGAATATAAACAAACTTGCAGGTTCCATATTCATGGAATTGCTTTAAAAGATATTTTATTGAAAATTCTGAAGTATTAAGTAGAAATTATAGAACGTGGATAATAATTCAGGAAATTTTTCAAAAAAAAATATATATATATGACTTGTTCGTACTATATTTTCAGAAAACAAATAAGTAGCCATCCAATGGGACAACCATTGTCTGATCCAATAATGAACATATTCATAAACTTTGTGGAGAAAGCATTTAAACTTTACACCATTTAAAATGAAATCGTCTATGTTATTCCTTGATATTGTATTTATATTTTGGATACATGCTGATGAAAAATGGATGAATCCAAAATTTTAGCAATCACAATAGTTATTACCTTGTTTGCACATACAAATGATGCCACCTAACAACAGCAAGTTTTTATATTGGAACAGGATGTTTTTAGGAGTAATACTCATTCAAGGATGCTCATTCATATTTATTCCTATCATTTATAATTGTGTTTAATTGGTACTCTTTCTAACCTGGCGCTAATTCGATACGCAGTTTCTTGACCACATTTTGGTATCTAAACCTATGTCTGCTTTATTACCGTATGCTTATTCGTACACATAATTGTGTTTATATATGGGAATGGTGCATATATTTCTTGTTATAACGAAATAAATTTTCACTAACATTTTTTCCGTTCTACGTAAGTTGAGATATGTCTAAATGATAGTTTGCTAGCATAAATCGATTTGTGACTTTCGTGTTTGCTTAAGTTGGATGAATTGGGTTAAATATCTGATTCTGTGGTCGAATAGAGAAACGGAAACGCCAGACCGACCAGTATAAGCTTTAATGTAAGTGAACAATAAGTCAACACGAAACGCATGTGTACACGAGGCTATACAGTTCGTTCATATTCAAATTTGTTAAACGAAATAATTTCCTGTTGTGTATGCAATGCATAAGGCTCAGTTGCATATATACTAACTATTCGCAACAAAAGTATATGTAGCTATTTTATATTTTGATTAATGAGGTAACGATTACTGCGATATTGATGAAAGCCAACTTTTACGTGGTCACTAGAGTAACGGGTGTTAAGAAGAAGTGGTAAATCTCTATACTGGCAAACTTTAGCATATCACGAAATTAATTTTTGTGGTACAATGTACCGACTGTGCAACCATTTTAATGGCACAAAACACCAACTTGACAACCATGGTGTTTTGGTACCCTTTACATGCTCAGTATAAAGTGAGTAAGCTTGGAAGTCGCATTCGTGAAGATTTTATTTGAAGTTAATTCCGCAATCGCTGGTATAAACATTCGCCTGGGAAATTGCACCACCCAACTGTCAACCGTAGTGTAGCTTTCTTCCTATAAAGTCTTCCAAAATGCGACTTTAAAGCTAACACACAATATAGTATATACTGAGCCTGTAAAGGGTAGCAGCACTATGCTTCCGTGTCTGTAAATGGTTAAAAAACAAAGGATTTGAAGATAGGCTAAATTTCAAAAATACTATGAACTATAACTTGTTCTGAACATCTATCACTCTAGCAAAGCCATGCAATCTGGCCTTGGTCAATATCCGTTGTCGCTTTTCGCGGTATCGATCAAGGCGCAGTGTACGATTTGCTGGAATAACAGATGTGTACAGAAGTAGTTTTGATACTCAATTTTAGTAAATTTTAGGATATCTTGAAAACTATTGTTGATACATGTGTACCAACTCGGCAACAATGGTGGTAGAAGCACGTGCTGACTCGGCAAACATAGTGCCGTCACTCTTTGCAGTCTCTGTAATTTATATATATTAATATATATATATATATATATATATATATATATATATATATATTAGGTTTTCAATTGATTATGCTAGTGGTAACAAATCTGACTCGCTTTTACGATAAAGGCCATTTATTTCGTGAATACTAATCAATTGAAAACCCAAAATGTATAAATATGTATGATTGTATAAGAGATGATTAGTATTCACGAAATAAATGGCCTTTATCAACGAGTCAGATTTGTTACCACTAGCATAATCAATTGAAAACCCAAAATGTATAAATATGTATGATTGTATAAGAGATGATTAGTATTCACGAAATAAATGACCTTTATCAACAGAGTCAGATTTTTACCACTAGCATAATCAATTGAAAACCCAAATTGTATAAATATGTATGGATATATATATATATATATATATATATATATAATATAATATAATATAATATATATATATAGTGAGTTGGCTGTAAAGTAGCATTATCGAAGACTTTATATGAAATTAACTTCATTACTGCTTGAACACAAATTCGTACAAGAGTTTGCACCTTCCAATTCTCCCACATTTGTTGACCAAAATTACATTGGGTATAGGGCGTTCTAACGGCGACTTTTGATGTGTCGCCAATAAGCACGAAAGGCATGTTTAAATGAGACTATACCTATCTTTCAATTTGTCTTCGTTTTGCCATTTTGGTTCTTTTTTAATAAAATTGATAAAAGATGCGAAAAACCTAATGCGAAATTGAAACGTAAATATTCTTATAAATAAAATGTCGTTTAGTGATAAGTTGCAGAAACGTTATTACACATGATACAAATTAACTCGTTTTTAGTTAAGTAGTACCTAAATTATAATTGCCCGCATACTTGTACTATAATGTATATAATATTATGTTTCCTTAATTCAATTGATGCTTGTAACAAAATATTGCATAGGAGGAAAAGTATGACGTGAGTAAAAAGCTTTGCTGGATTACATTGTGATAGCACGGGTATTTTATTAAGTTTAATTCAATTAAATTTTTCTCCATTACTATATTTTTTTGTAAACTTTGCATGCTCTGAACATGTTTTATATAGTGTGCTGAATTTGAAATCGCGATTATAATTGTCTCCATTAATGCTTTAGCTTACCTACAAATGGGAGGTTGAAACGTCAATAAGTCTCACACAACGTGACCACACTGATAGCGAGTTTTGGGTGTAGTGTCGGATCCAACCGGCAATCGCCAGAAAGCAAGAAACGCACGTGAACATGAGGTTGTGCCGTAGGATTTTGTATTTTTACTAGGTCCCCAATATCTCGTACAGAAGTGCATATAAATATTAATTAACTGGAATCAAGAATTAAAGCCTACATTTCTTGATTTAATTGTCTAAATATCGCACACTTAATTCTATGATTATATTTAACGGATACGACTTAGCTTACAATGCATTCAAGTTCGATCGAGTTTTTTGTCTAGGATAATTACAGATAAAATCAGAAGAATGAAGCATTGAATAATAATACGGTTAAATAACTTGAATTTGGTCAATCGTTTTAGGCAATGACTTTAGGATTATAGCTACAGCAACAAAAACGGAATATTTTTATCACTTTATTGGCAGATTTATTACTCAATTGCAAACCGAATTCCCAAAAAATTTTCATTAGCCATATCTTAGTTGATTTATGCAGCATGCTGAAACCTAGCATAATGTGTCTTTAAACAGGTAAAATGTGAAGAATAGAGGCAAAAGAAATTTTTATGGCCCTGAATAATTTAAGCGGACATAATGTTGTCACCAACACTTTCAACCTGACCTGAACACATTACAGTGAAAAAGACCCAAAACACACACACACACACACATGATAAAACGCAGTGTTGGTTGGCATGCTGCTAGGCCAATTGCCTGGAATTTATTTGGTGTATTTGCGTTGCGAAAACTTATCCTGACAGGTGCGCGCTTAGTTAAGTCAAAACGACAATGTTTAGACAACAGATTTAGTTAACTGTGACTTTTTGCATAACGTGCCATCTGTGCAGAAAACTTTATTGACGGAAACAGCGGTAGTTTAAGTAACTTGTGGAAATTGAACGGTCCTGCTGTTAAGCTGAAAAATGTTATATCAGAAACGATTTCATGCTTTATTTATTATCTTGCTTGTTTTTTCTGCATCTGATAGCCACATTGGACAATTGTCTTCAATTTACCTGATTTGTTTGTCAATTACATACGATGCCCATTTTATGAACAGTAGCCGGAGAATACAATATGTCACGATGAATTTTTCTACAACAAAAATCAAATTTTCCCTGATTGAAAGCAATGTCTTAAACGCACCTGTACTAAATCTTGGAGGAATTTTTTTGTTGTGAAAAAGTCTCCATGTGGCTATCTTCTCATTGACTTTTATCAAATGCACTTGTACATTTATGCGTTTATATCTATTTTTTATTATGACAGATGTGAATTCTATTTGATAAGTTTATGGCCTTGTAAATATAATTTTTTTTCGATAAAAATCGACCAAAATAATAAAGTTATTAGAGTAAATAAATTAAAACTTTCAGTTTTGCTTATATCAATGTATGATTAAATTTCCACAATGATAGTTTACTAGTGGCTAGTTAAATCTTTAACACTTAAAGTATTCCAGACATGCTCCAACTACTGAAGAAAAGGCAAATCAGGATCACAAGTAGGAAAATGACTATAAGTTGCATGTGTTTTGTGGCCGAAGAGATGCAGTGGATAGAATCTCACATTCAAAAGCGTTGCGAATCCTGTCATCGGCAAATTCTGGACAATAGGTGAAGACCACCCAGTGTAGACGGAACCAGTCTATTGGGTGATTAGACTTTCCTAACGGATGTAACGATTAACTTGACCTGAATTAAATACATATAATCAAAATCCTGCCATTAGACGTCAAATACATATGCTATCTGAAATAAGCATACCGAATCTTGTATAATGAGAGATCAATAGTGATTATTTAGATCAGCATGACTTCAAAAATTCCAAACAGATTCCACCTGAAGTGAAGGCTAACAAAAATTGAATTTTTTATTTGAATATAAATTGCGTATAATGTGAGGTGCGGGTGACGCATTGGGTATAATCCCAAGATCCGCGGCAATTGTTCCCTTTGCTCGATTCTCATTTATGGCAAATTCTGTATAGAACTAAGAGAGAGTTTACAATAAGGACGAAACCAGTCGGCAGGATGGATTATTCTTGATACCTGATGTATTGCTTATAATATACTGACAATAATTTTATATATATATATATATATATATATGTTAGTACAATACTTCGAATATAAAATAAATAAATAAACGTAGGTTTGATCTGGACTAAGTAAGCTAATGGAAAGGTGAAGATAATGCTCAACTTCACTATAACAAACGTGCTTTTTAAATGTATGCCTCTTGGAAGACATGATTGGTCCGAATTCGAATACTAACTACCCTACGAGTCACGTAAATAAATTGTGAAAACCAATACCCAATGCTACGGATATTCGGCTTTGTTTCCTCAGAAAATTTGTTAGTTTTGTTTGTAGCTAATTTTAATAAAAGACAATTGTTTGATAACAGGACCATAACACTAGAATGAAACCTCTTATTATGCATTGCTTTAGAGCACACGTTAAGAATTTTAAAACGTTTCCAGAGGCATAGTTTTTCTAAGACATAATTCATGTTACAATACCATTATAGGCTGAGGAAATCTATTAGATAACATATTTTTGGATCAACCGATTATTTTGGACAGTAACGCAAAACATGTATGTGTATTGAAAAATGTAATAGAATAGTACCAAAAACTGTCTTTTACAATATGTTGATTTGTCTATTTTTGTACTCATAAGAAAAAAGCCCTACTTGTGTCGAGAAGGTTATTAATTATTCTATTTATTATAAATCTATAGAATAGCAGGTTGGCTATTGTATGCTTCTTGATTTCGCACTGATAGACGATGTTCATCACGACGTATACAAATTTTCCCAGAACGGCAATGTCGCTCATTAAATTTTTATTTTTTGTCTATGTGATTTTGGATGTTATTTAGGAATTGTATCCAATTTTCGTTAACGTTTATCGTTAAACTAATCAAGGAAAGATTGATTTTAATATATGACGGTAGTGTGAATAAGGCAAATTTTTAAATATTCCATCCTTTCCAAATAGCGAAAAATTTACAGGCTACGTTGAGATATTCCACGAAACCACCTAATCGAGTATTATTTATCAAAAAAAATCTATGTATGTATAAAACGTATCTATTATTTTATTTCGTTGTTGATTGATTAGCAGTCTAGTTCTGCAATAATCCATTTAATCCTAATTTCCATGTACGAGCTGAGTTCACCTACGAGGTGGCTAGGTACTAAATTGTCTCGCCACTCCGAATGCTTCAACAACATACTTACTAACCAATCGAAATGAAGTTCCCTCTATGGTTAGATCAAGCTTCCTTTCGAAAACTGACGGTGCTAATCGACCACACATGAAAGAAAATCGTGAATAGGTTAAATATAAGGATTGCACTGCGCAACCTAGAACAATAACTTTCAATCTATGAACATATAATTGACGTTCCAGAAGATTGTAAAAATTCTTCATTATATTCCATGTAAAACGTATATGCTACACTTGACTTTCTCCACATCAATTGTTAGTAATGTACTAGATGAGTTTGTCTTACAAGCTGTAGCTAGAAGATAATAAGCGAACGCATATAATGTATACATTAAATCAAGTTTGCAAGCTTGAGAAAAGCACCAAAGCATATCTAATTGTACTTTCCATATATATATATATATATATATATATATATATATATATATATATATTTAATGTGTGTGCAGCGTGGTTTGATCATCACTAGTCAGTTTGAGTAGTTCTCTAATAGTCATGAAGTTCGTAACGTTTTAGTAGTTGTGACTGACGGTAGTTTTGTTATGTTGTTGGACTGGTTATCTACAATGGGATTTGTGCTTATTTAAAGTTCGTAAATCAGATTTAAAGAACTGTATTTTATGCTCTTCTATTTAAATCTAAAATTATTGCTCACTTGTTACTTGAAATAAGTTTAACTAGGAAGAGATTTTAACTGGATCAAGTTAAACGATTAACTATATAAAATGTTTGCATCAATCGAAAGCCTTTACATCAATTATAGAAAAGTAAGAAAATAAATAAGAAACCTTGATTAAGTTACTTAATTCATACCTACGACTGGTTGATCTCATTAAAAAATACTGACATTCATCTAGATATTTGTGCGGCACGTATGCGTACGTGCGTAGCATTTTAGGCATTCTATTAAATATAATTGCGCACACGTGTATATCCATGGAAGTAAAACTACAATGATTGAAAGTTAATTTCCCTTTGCACGCAAAAATATAAATCTTTTAAGGTTAGGTGTGTATACATAGCCTACCATTTAAATGAATCGATGATATTATTCGTCTAAATTTAATTAATCTTTTTCATTGCCATTTGAAAGGACACAATTAAGAGTGACGTATAGCAGTAGCGAATTGAAAGAAACGAAATAAATCTGTATTAAAATCCTGACTGGATATGCTATCGAAAGCAGGTTTGTGCAAATAATAATATTAATTGAAATATGAAGTCATAATAAATAAAGATCATATGAAAATTTACATTCTGAAGGATAGATAAAAGTAATGTTTAGTGAAAAAAATTGATAATACAAATACAATTAATTTAATGTCCGATTCACAAGGGTACTAAAGGCAACAAGTCAACTAAAGTAAATAGACGAAAATATAAATATAATTAGTGTAGATACTTCTTAAATTGATTAATATGTTGTAAATTTAATATGTCTCTTTTGAACCAATCTTAGAAGGACAAATTCGGAAGAATAATTTAACGATGCGATTAGTATAAGGCCGAAATAGGCACTGGAAATCAAGATATTAAATGTAAAATTTGCGAATGAAAACTGACATTGTACCCCTATAGTTTAACATGGATTGATGTAATTATAATTAACTGAATCCTTGAGGGAAGTAAATAAATAAGCATAAATGAGATATGCTTATCTATTGAAACATTAGTATTTGTGTTAAGATCAGACAATCATACGTATTAATGCAGCTATTTAAATGCCATTTAGCACCTAATTTAAACAAAACTCTATACTTGTACTGATAAGCGCTCGAATGATATGGGCTGTCAAAAATGAGTATCAAAATAAATCCAGAAAAAATTCAAGCAGAGATTTTCAAAGGCTTGAGCAAGCATTGATTGCGCGGATGGTGACAATTAAAAAAAATCAAGTTTGCAAGCTTCATATAAAGCCTAATAACACTTTATCATGTCAGTCACAAAAAAATTCAGCATTACTGTCAATCGCACGCTCTGACGTGTTTCGATACTCCGTGATCTCTAAAAGAACACGCCGGCAAACTGTTCAAAATAGATGAAATCGCAATGCCTATTTAAGCAAAGCAAATTAAGATATGTGGCTCTCATCTCTAGCAGTCTCGTATACGCTTTACTGGACTGGATATTCCGGCTGCACAATATCTGTACAGTCATGAATTTCCACTTTTGGAAAATTTCGTCAAATTTACATAATTTAATTATTTATTGCGCGGGTGGAAGAACAAATACTTTAACTTAGATTTGCAAACTTGAGCTAAACTCTGATCTCATTCTATTGAACGAGTGCAAGCGATATTTACAGCTATGAACAATGGTTGCAAGACAACTGCATTTTAGATCTTCATACCTTATTTTCCATTAATAAGATGTAATACTGGATTTGATCCAGGTAAGTCAGTTTTCCGTTGTGCTCCGATGATGATCATTGAATGTCGAAATGCATTAGTATATCTGACTGGTGATAGTTATTCTATATTTTGAGATTGTTCAGATAGAATTTGATTAGGGCTATTCATTTACATTATAACATTTATATATTCCATTTAATGTGCTCTAAACTGAGAAAACTTGGTCACGGATTTGTTCAAGCTAATTGAGCAGAAATAGGTTGTGCTGTATCTAAATCAATTTCTTACACAGAATGATTGTTTAATTGAGCTGTATGAAGTATTTTAATTATGTGCAAAAAGCTGGCTAATGCTTCTTGTCTTTTAAAGTTTACTCAGCAATAGAACCAAGAGCAAAAATTAAATTTAACTTATGAGAAAAGGTTTGTCCATCACTGTATTGTTACGTACAGTCTTGGCGGTTATTCTTCGTTATAGTTTTGCATGTTAGAGTTAGGTTCCCTAAAAATTGGACAATTACAATTCTATGATAAAGGTTCTAATAGGGATTTGACGTAGTTAGCCCATATGTACGCTTAACTTGCTCACATATCTTAAACTAATCTAATGGCACAATAGTAATACGATCATGCAATGTTATACACCCAATTGCTGTTTGGCTAATACAAAAATGTGTGAAAATATCCAACCGTTTCAAAATTTGCTTCTATCCACTGCTATTTGGTAAACATTTGTTATTAATAAAAATGTTTGAAATAGTCAACACATACGAAGTGGAGCACAAAACTCGAAATAAATTAACCACTAAGAGCATTTGGTTGATAAACTCGCGTTAATCCTTATGTACGCATTTCGTAAAAGATATTATAAAATTGCTTTTGATCCAAACCACATTTGTAGTCCTTCTGCGTCAAAGATGGTTGTCATATATAAAATGTTCTGTTAAATTAACAAATTTTTCTGGAAATTTTGCACAGTTTATTAATGTTGAGCATCATATTGCATTATTATTAAATTATTTAAATATCCGTTTACAATATTATTCTCCATCTTTCTTTCTTCTTCTTCTTCTATTTCTTCTTCGTTTTCTTTTTCTTTTTCTAATTTTCCTTCTTGTTATTATTCTTTCTATTATAATAATTAATATTACTATTGTAATCATTATTGCTATTATTATTGTTATTGTTATTATAATTCTAAATATTTAACAACAACAAAAATATTTAATGGAATTTTTGAAACAGCCCATAGTTAATTTTGGTTGATTTACAACAGTTAGCTACTGTTTGTAGCCGAGATATAATAAAAATATATGCGATTTTGTGTAAGGTGTTGCTGATCTAATAATTAATTAGTTTAAATATGACCAAGAGGATAAACCGAAGACAGCATGAGCAGAACGTATAATTGCTTGTACACATTCATTTCGTGCTTAAAGGCGACTCCTTAGTAGGAGCCGGTACTGTGCCCGTATACCAACTTTATATTTGGATGAGTAATGTAGGAAAATTAGACGGTACAGTCTACAATACGAATGTGTAAATCTGCAGTAGTGAAGCTAACTTCATATAAAGTATTCGATAATGCGACTTCAAAGCCAACTCACGGAACATATATATATATATATATATATATATATATATATATATATATATATATATAAACATATATATATAAACATATATATATATATATACATATGTGTGTGTGTAAAATGTACATTTTAGGTTTCGTAATGTTTTTATAGGGTACTGGTATATGGTACTGGAATCCTTTACAGACTTGGTATAAATATATATATATATATATATATATATATATATATATATATATATATATATATATATATATACTAAGTCTGCAAATGATTCCAACACTTTTGCTAAAGCGTCAGTACACTATACTAACATTACGGTGCCTAAAATGTACATTTTACCAACACTATGTATACTAAAAATGTTCATGGTATAAACATTATGGATTGGAAGTATACCAAAGTTCACTAAAATTGTGAATCACTATTGTTTCTAAACACATGTAATTCCAGAAAATCCACACACTCTGGCCCTGATCGAAATCAGTCATCACAGTTCGCGTTAAACATAACATTATTCAATTAAATATATATCAGTTAGATATTGTCTTAGGTGGAGAAAGAATATTTATTCAATTGTGTATTATTTGTTGGGCCCCTATTATAAAATTATTTCAAATATGTCCAAAAGGATATTGTCAAATGGATTGTCATTTTAAATATATACATTGATAAACAACCTAGAGTTAAAAAATAAAATGTTTTATATAGGTTGCATTTTGTAAACCACAGAATTTTCGATCGGTTAATTACTTAGCACAGCTTAATATTGCTAAGGATAATATCGCATCGCTAAAAAATTTTTTAATATACATTTAAAATATTGGTCTTCTTCGTCGTCTTCGTTTTCGTCTTATTTTTCTTATTTTACTATTATTATTATTATTATTATTATTATTATTATTATTATTATTATTATTATTATTATTATTATTATTATTATTATTATTATTATTATTATTATTATTATTATTATTATTATTATTATTATTATTATTATTATTATTATTATTATTATTATTATTATTATTATTATAATTATAATATTATTATTATTATTATTATTATAACGTTAAATAAAACAAAAAACGTTTTGATGGAATATTTAGAAAAGCCACAATTTAATTTTAGTTTATCTTTGAATAGGTACATTCAATACGAATATGAATACATTATTTGGGAAATATGGTATTAAAATAGGGTAATTCAATAAGAAAAATAGCCAACAGGAGACACGTTTATAAAGCTGTGGGCAACCGAGCAAGAAATAAAATTAAAATTATCAGCAGTGTTTGTCTGCTATTTGTAGTATATATATATATATATATATATATATATATATATATATATATATATATATATATATATATATATATATATATATATATATATATATATAGTTAATGGGTCGGTGTTTCCATTTACACTCCACGCAAAAACATATACAGAGTTTAGTAAATGAGACAAATTCTATTTTGGTAGCCACTGATGAGTCAAAAATTGAAAAATTTAAACATAACTGTTTCGAAGTTTATCACATCTGC
The DNA here is from genome assembly GCA_029291075.1 of Eudiplozoon nipponicum. Lineage (NCBI taxonomy): Eukaryota > Metazoa > Platyhelminthes > Monogenea > Mazocraeidea > Diplozoidae > Eudiplozoon > Eudiplozoon nipponicum. Next base: position 137,771 of record JAQBSW010000208.1, read on the forward strand.
TATGGTGAGCATTGATCTGGTTGTGTGATTAGAGGCCTGTTTATGATAAGAAGAAGACTAGATCGTACCTCATTTAAAGTGGTTAGTATAGACAATGCTAAAGCCTTCGGAAGAAAGGCACGAGTGCACACCCAACCAACAAGAAGACAAAATCGACGTATACTTGGAAATGGGGATAGAACAAAGCAACAACCCGCGAGCAATAATCGCCAAGATACAACAACTAAAAGAACTGGCAGAAAATAATGGTTTATGCGGAGAAAATATCTAGCTATGCACTCAGAAGGAAGTGATTATCAGAGATTTTGAACACTCTAAACGCATTTACACATGCAATCGTAGTAGAGTTTCCGTAATAATTAGACAACCATACAGTGAAATCCTGACGAGACATCATAAACGTGCCCATTTAAACAGATCACTGAAGACAAATTTATTGGTAAAATAAATAAGCGGAGTTATTCAAATCTACTAGATTAAATTATTAAAAAATAATCCCTCGATTAATGCCAAGAATAATGCGGCCCAATTCGCTCCCACATTAGTTAATAAAGAACAATTGGTCTTACTTTTTCTCTTTTGCTCTGAAATTACTTCCACTAGATTTGATTGTAAAATCGTGTTTTTGAAATTCAATTTCGTATTATTTCAAACAATCCTTTATTGACCTTTTTAGCACGACAAATGATCTTGTTTAAAATAATAACTTATTCCTTTTATCCGGCCATTGTTTCTGACCAACGTCCAAATATCTCGCTCACACCCAATACATTCATGTTTACTATATAAATTTCATTACGACTTATTATTAATTCATCTTTTTTCATTTAATACTAAACTGTTTGCAATTTCTTTATTGTGCCACTCAAATCACTTTTTTCAGTTGAATGTAAATCACCGGTTATCACGCCCTTTACTAAATTTCTTGACCATGTAGTTGTAAATGAAGCACAATTAAACTCGTTGTCTCAACTATAAACATTTTCCTGTCACAATTACTGTAATACTAATTACAGAACCACCGCTACATTAATTGCATAACAGTAAGCATGCATCAATTCTTAAATGTTTATATATATATATATATATATATATATATATATATATATTTATATATATCAACTCGTGTTTGTGACCGGTCTCAGTCATGATGCATGCAGTTAAAGTATTACATTTGACGGAAATAAAAAAAAGTCCAGTAAGAACAAAGTTTTCACCTTGCTTAGAGACCTTTTTGTTTGATATATTTTGTGAGTGTTGACGGTAGCACAAGTATAGAGGAACACAAATGATATTCTCATTAAGCAAGAGTTCATCTGAATTTACAACAAAATCGCGGTTAAAATGAAGTATGAAAGTGATTAAAATATAAATAATAATGGTTTGTAGAACTTGTGGCAGGTTAATTAAGCTGGGATTAGAAGGATATGTTCAATTCAGTATGAAAAACATTTTAATCTCATGCACACGTTAGATTTATGCTTTCCGACAGGTCAACAGTGGGAGCCGGCACAATTTCTTTTGTCAATCAATGAAAGACTGTTTGACAATTCAATCACTTATACGCATGTGTGCTAAAGCAGAAACACGTTTAATTTTATATAATATATTTAAAAAGTGACTTTAATGACAACTCACCCGATGTGTTATATGACAAACCTGTTAAGGTAGCCAAGACTATAATTAAAAATGAGGTATGAAATATACTAAAATAATAAATAATAAACATATTGAGCAACCACTATTCCAGAAAATTCTTACATTCTGGCCGCCAACGACATCAATTATCACATTAAACGATCATTGTTTGCGCGGGCGGTGATAACAATCATTATAATCAAGGTTGCGATCTTGAAATAAGCACCTGACCTATTAATTACTTACATATGTCAGTATAAACTAAGAATTGTATGAGTGTAACTTAGACAGCAATTCATCCATTTAGACCAAAAGTTCCAACTAATCATCCACGATCTGTCATTACTGAACAAACACTACATTTCATTTATCATAGTTGAATGTTAATCATGATACAACTGCAGTATTATTTTGTTTACAAAAGACCAATATTTAAAAAAAAATAAAAAAAAATAAAATATATATATATATATATATATATATATATATATATATATATATATATATATATATATATATATATATGAAATTTTCATCGAGGGCAGGTCGTGGAATGAGATCAAAATTTTACGCACTCGACTTTAGTGAACATTTACTATTCCATAATTAAAGTGAGGATTACCTATTCAGTTTTGAAGCATGAAATTAATATCTAATTGGATTTGAAGCTGCATTTTATCATAATTTATATTTAGTCGAGTCTACTCCTGTTTCGATATATTTGCGTATTTGGGGTCAAATAATCAAACACTTCAGAAATTGTTAAACGAACATATTGAGATTTTAGGGCGGAATAACGTTTCACTAGGTAGAGCGAGCTGTGATCAAATAGAATTCATTCTCATTTTTCGAGACATTTGACATTCTCCATTAATATAGCATTCATAACCTGTCCATTTTTTGTGCATGTATAGCGCATTCTCCATAATTTAGTATTAGTCGTGTCAACTTCTATTGCATACACATGCGTATTGCGGGTTGGACAAGTAAACTGCATTGTATTTATTTAACCTACGCAATGTCGTCTCACAGGCCAGGGCGAATAATGTCCAATATTAAAAAAAATCTTTGCTTGATTAAAATGTGTATAATGTTGTTTGCAATATCAGTTTCGTTGAAAATGATACTTCCTTCACATCATAAATTTAGTGCCGCTTACTGGTTACTATTAATTATGTATTGTGAGTTGGCTATAAATTAGCCTTACAAATTACATTAAATAATTTTTTTTTAAAACGAGTTTGCGAGCTTGAGACAAACACCAATATCATTTTATTAGACCTGTCGCAAAACAAGGCCAAACTTCTGCCAGCAAACATATTAACGCGTTTTGACTTGCACTGATAAGCAACAGAGCACAACCGATATCTGATTGACGAGGATGAAACCTATTTACAGTTATAAGGAAAGCAGAATTAGATATGCGTCTCTCATACATAGAAGTCTCACGTATATTGAAGGTGAGATTTTCTTAGATTTAAAAGTTTTCGACTCCACTTGATGTGAGAGCGTGTTGATTCCAACTAGTCAGTTTATCGCCTTGCTATGATGATGACCATAGAATACCGATAAGTGATAGTTTGGCTATGTCTAGATACATAAGGATTGGTTTTATAAAATTTTATTAAAAGAAATTTAATATTTATTTAATTTAATTTTAATTGCTCGCGTAATTAACGGTTGTTTAATTAACAACCATATGACTAGAAATTTGCATGTAATCTGTCTCCAATTATTTGACAAAATTTAAAGATTGTTTTTTGGAAATGTTCCGGCTAAGCAGATGAGTTACAGTTTGGCTCAAAAGATGCATGAGACTATAAAAAATGTTTTTTTTTGTTTAGTTTATCCCATTGGTCTTTTTTGATCAAACATAGTCCAGGATAATACAAGTAAGCAATCATTGACTTCGCGAGATTTGTTATCAATTCCTTAAATCAGGTTTGCTAGTTTGAATTAAATATCAAACCCACTGTATGTAACCAGTCACCGACCAACATAGAAAACTACCGTCAGTCACACGTCCTAGATAAATAGAGATTTGTATAACTTCATATATAATACTTCTTTACAATCAACGGTTTTTAAATAATAGAAATTTAATTATTATGCAAGCAAAAATGAATTGCACGACTAGACGAAACTGATAGTATGTACAGAAACAAAAAGCGGTTCGTGATTGCCTAAGTTCATAGCTACCAGAAAAATAAAGAAATCGGAAAATATTGAGGATCCAGTCTTATTGTTAATATTATCATCAGCATCATCGTTATTATTATTATTATTATTATTATTATTATTATTATTATTAACTTATTATTATTATTATTATTATTATTATTATTATTATTATTAATTATTAATATTATTATTATTATTAATATTATTTATTATTAAATACCATATCTGCATTATGGTATTATTGTAATTAGTGTTATGCCATTACTATTATTATTACTGTCATTAATCTGTCATTTCTATTAATATTATTACTATTACTAATCTTTCAATAATAATAATAATAATAATAATACTAATAATAATAATAATAATAATAATAATAACAATAATAAAAATAATAATAATAATAATAATAATAATAATAAATTAAGAAATAATAATGATAATAATGACAACAATAATAATAATAATACGACTAAGAATAATAATGATTATAATAAATATTATTACTATGTTATCTTACCATTGGCATTATTATTATCATTATTATTATTATCATTATTATTATTATTATTATTATTATTATTATTATTATATTATTATTATTATTATTATTATTTTATTATTATTATTATTATTATTAGTATGGTAATTATATTAGTAGTAGTAGTAGTAGTAGTAGTAGTAGTGTTATTAGTGGTAGTAGTAATAGTAGTAGTAGTATTAGTGTTAGTAGTAGTAGTAGTAGTAGTAGTAGTATTAGTAGTAGTAGTAGTAGTAGTAGTAGTAGTAGTAGTAGTAGTAGTAGTAGTAGTAGTAGTAGTAGTAGTAGTAGTAGTAGTAGTAGTAGTAGTAGTAGTTTAGTAGTAAATGTGTATTTCTATAAGTATAAAAATAATAGTATAATATGACTATATTATTATTATTATGTGTGTAGTAGTAGTAGTATTACTTTAATACCTAAACGGCTCTCAGCCTACAATACATTATTAATATTTTCAGAAATAACACCCATGTTTTAAGTCATAGAAGTATATTTCATGCACATTGAAACCAATAGATTCTATTTAAATAACAAACTTGTTTTGATTAAATCCCATTCCTATAAATAATTATGAACAGAGTAGAATTAATTTTGTATGCCTGATTAAATTGTCTAAAATCAAAAGCATTCTAGAATTAAAGACTGCTTTAGCCCCATAAAATTCTGTTTTACATAAATGAGTAAAAATTGTTATCACCAGTGCTTATTATTTTACCTGAATGATTAATCACCTATTGTTAATGACAAAGGTTGTTATTGACAGTCAACATACGCACACCTTCAGACCAATGAATGTGACCTAAATAAACAAGAACGTCACAATCCAATTCGACCACAAACACCGGCAAAATACGTTGTTGCTTGCTTATGCAATGATTAAAAAACAAATTTGTTAACGGCAAAAAAACTTCCATTCTTTCTTTCTGCATACGTCTTTAGGCACTGAGCATGTCACAAATATAATATGAATAACAATAGGTGGGAATTATAACAACTTATGCAAAAAGTAAAACAATTTCAAAAGCGTGTTTTCGTGTCTATATGGCAAAATCGTTTAGGTTATTGTTTAATTTGAAGATAAGTAGAAATATTAATTTATGCTTGTCTTGACGATATTAAGTTAAGTTTGCAGGAAACCTAGGAATTAAAAATTTCGATTGACGAAATCTTCTTGCATAAAATTTTCTTTTAATCTGGAGTAGCAAAATTTTTAAATCCTTCAACTAGGATCATCAAAGTCGTTTACAAATGATATCATATTAGTTGTTTTCTCACAACCATCTAAGCTTATCAGTGCTATACAAAAAAATAGAGATCTCATTCGACTACTAACGAAAACGGTTAAAATACACGTATTTTAACAAAAAAAGTTGATATTTACTTAAGTGAAGAACGAAACTCAACTCAGTTATCATCATGTAAACTGTCCTGAAAGAAGGTTGATTGATTAAGAAATTTAAATATCCACCTACGTATATATATATATATATATATATATATATATATATAATTACCGGTCTCAGATGTAGAGGAATCGATGGTGAGACAGAGGTATTTAAAAGAGTAAGACACTGTGCTTAGCTTACCAGTTTATGATATATCCTAGTCGGAACATTCCCAATAAACTATAATTAGTGTTTACATATTGTGAGGGACAAAAATATAGAGTCACGGAAGCGCTTGTTCGAAAATATGACGAGAACCTATACAATTAAATTAAAAAATTTGAAAATAAGAATATTTATAAATTTGGTGATGTCATGTTGGGGTTCATTTCCTTCCCAAGCAATGTCCTTAGAGTTAGTCGTCTGGTATTTTGAGGAAAGATTTTTATTGAAATTGTCGGAACATACTTATTAAGTGCCAGTGAGTTAAAATCTAATCATGGATGTATTAAAACAGTACGCAGTTTATCTGAGCGCTTCTAGGCTAATGCGCTGAGAATGACAACACAATTCAAAATATCTGGCTAAAATGTCGAGTTAAATTCAATGAAAGATTAAGAAACAAAATGATGCCGCGATTCCTCATTGGTGCCACACAAAAGGCTAACGCAGAGACGTTGGTCATATTGTTTAAATCTAATCAGCGTAAAAATTTAAGTGATGTCTGAACCAAGTGGATAAATTTTCTGCCTTTCTGTGAGTTATAGCGGGCATTAACAAAATAATTGTAGGTAAAAATTAGGCATTGAATACGTTATAAATTTTAAAGGAAAAGTGAGAAGCGAATTTGCAACAATCCTTAAAAAACTTAGTTGAAGTATGCCCCTGCTTAATATAAAATATGAAGCAAAAGCTACTCAATGTTGCTATGCAGATCACTAGTTATTAATAACTTGTCACAAAGATCTTATCGGCTGGGAGAATGCAAATTAATAGTAAATGTCCATGTTAAGTGCTGCGACTATAATTTCAAATTCAACTGAAAGTTAGTCCAGACAGACAATGCAAGGTGTATTAATTTTTCAATTTCATTGCACAGGTTATGATAGCAATTACTTCAATCGAAGTTTGGAGCTATATTTAAACAGTACAAACTAAACCTGGAAAATTCACTCAGTAGATTGATTTTGTTTATACTGAGAACAATTAAAGTACTGTCAGGATATTTTCAGAGTCCTCCGTATTGAACAAGGCGGTCTATTTGATGAATTTCCTTTGTTACCTTTTAGAAGGCCCAGATTATTTTGGAGTGTGTATGCTTTCAGGGACCTTTTTTATATCAACCTCGCAACGTTGATTTAGATAAATTTATGCCAAATATCATTGCGTGCATTTGTAAGGTTACTTATAGATCTGCTAGATTTAGATTTTATTCTTCTACACACATTTAATGCGAAAAAGAATTAAAGTTTAAGGTGTCTAAAACACAACTGTTTTAATTGTGGAATCAGTAATTCGTGTAAATGTGAATAGCAAATAAATCTTATCATAATACAAATAGTTGTCGAAAACCGCTATAAAAATTAAATTGTTTCATACATGCATTGAAATAATAAAGGAATTATCCAAATTTATTTGTTAGACAATTAGCGTTTGCAATGTAAATTATAGAATAGTTGTGAAAAAATATGTGAACTTAACTAATTAAAGATGATGACATATAACCAAATAATCAGTTAATGACAATGATTTGATTGGAAATTTGGAATTGTGATGTTGAAATCATTGACATGCATAACTGGTTCTAAAATCAATAAGTTGTAAGATTACGCAAGCAGAGCAAACATTTCCTGGATTTATGGCCTAAACGACCATTTGCATTAAAACACCAGTAAACAAAATCGTTGCCAGACTAAAAAAACATTAAAACCGATGGTCTCTTGAACACGGTGTTATTAAGCATTGGAACTGCTCCGACATCTATTTGCAGACAAGACTGTCAATTTAAACAGATATAAATGGACAGAGTGTAATGCTGATTTTCCAACTGGACTACATGAAACTGTATTGATCTTTAAGGCCTTAAATTGTGTCGATTTTCTAATCAGTGTTGTTCGGATACTGCTGTGGGAACGAAGCCATCGTGTTGAACATTGATATTGCGCTCTTTGGACTAAGAACGCAGAAGTGGCTCCAGCTATACATAGTTTCAAACACTTGCCAGTCGTACAATGCAGCTGCCAATACTTCCTTGCCAATGTACTCTAATAATGCTCGGTAAACCCATAGTAGTAAACAGAATTAAGAACAAAGTTTTTTATTTGTGTAACTACATGTGAATACTGTCAAGTAATTGGATTACGGTTACATATTACTCATATGTACTACTTGTGGAATATTACCTAGATTTAAAATTTCGCGAAAAAAATGCGCTTATATATAATATCAATTTATAATTAAAAATAATTTTATTACAAATATTTACGGCAAATTAGTTCAAACTTCCTCAACAATAGCAATCATTCTCTCTCTCTCTCTCTCTCTCTCTCTCTCTCTCTCTCTATATATATATATATATATATATATATATATATATATATATATATACCATATATATATGCAATATTTAGGTGCTTATGTGCTGATGTTTTGTGATATTTTTTCTATGAAAACAAACATTTTAATCGTGATATATTTTCAATTTGTTTTAAAATGCATTCATTTTTAACGCGCCTGTATGCCATTTAGGACATTTTTAATAATACGAACATGCTAATAATTCATAATATATCTTCTTTTTCACGACGATGCTACTACCTGCTAAATAAAAATGACTCAAATATTATGTTGATTTAGAAGTTTATAAGTTACAATACTACTGAAAAGCATGAATATAAAATTATTTCTATTCAACACTTATTTGCTCACATTCTGCAATGCAATTCTATTTATACAAAACAGATTGTCGAATAGACCTACGCTGTCATGCTTGTGAAAAGGAAAGAAGAAAAACATTTTGTATGAAGAATTTCAATTCTTTGTAGAAATGCCTAGCACCGGAATTGTTTTTCACTAAAATTGCTGAGATACAAAGATTTAGAAAAAAATACTAAGTGAAGCTGTTTTTTATTTTTTGGCGTTCATCTCTACAATTTTATTTTCAACTGACAAAATGAATTACTCAGCGAAGGAATAATATATCACTATAGCTAGGGAAATAAAATTAAATGTAGACTCATTTTAAAAAGAAAATACTTGTTGACCAAATTAAATTTCCATTTGAAAGTTACTGATTAAGACAAGATACTAAATTAAATTAGAGAATTTCGCGTTTAGTCTGATAAATATTTTAAAATAGAAGATTTTTTAAGAGCAAGATATAACGCCAGAAGATAGCATACTGAAAAGATTTAATGGGCGATTTTATCTTTTTATAAACTATTCATTAACAGAAATCTACCTAATTCGTAACAAATTATAAAAGTTCATTGTTCATGCATTAAAAAATTTAAAAGATAATGATTCTAACCAACTTAAATTAAATTGCCAACGAACAGTATATGCACGTTGCACAAAAGAAGTTGCTTAAGATCATAATCATTCTTCATATTCAACATAATGCATGTGACACACGCACAATTACACAACGTAGATTTCAACACTTAAAAACCTACAAAAATCTACATTTACATATATTTAAAACAATTTATGAGAATTTAATTATTAAGAATTAAACTTTAGTAGAGTATTAAACATTTATGAAAATAGAATATTTGTAATAAGCTCAATATAGCAGAGAAAGCGGCAGAAATTGATTAGCAATTTGTTAATCTGCTTGTTATTATGAAACTGCTTAGTATTTTATGACCCCACTGTAAGCTGCTATCTAATTCATATGGACGTATAACTTATTAACGCCGCCACAAAAACATCAGCATATTTAGACATTTACCTGTTTAATAACAACTAATTTTGACCCGTTTCCAAATTTCCGTGAGTATCTTTTATTAAAAAATTATCCGATTGACATTTTAGATAACCTAATTCTAACATTATAATATCGTATTTGCGAATTGTTGCAGGATTTGCTTTTAATTACATGACTATCAGAGTTAAGCTAAGTACAATCAGGTGAAATCTTTTAATCTTCTACACAGTGAATTCATCCCTTTAACTTCTATCATAAATAGAATACGCGACTAAATCAGGCATGCATTTCTCTGCTAATGCACCACTGTATGTGACGTTTTCGTCGATAAATATTGCATTCAACGCACAGATCCTACTTTTTAGATCCGGTCAATGATGTCAAATGAAATACGACGCTATTTGAAAGCTGCATTGTACTGAAAGTAACGTTTCATATTTTAATTTTACATATATATATATATATATATATATATATATATATATAATTAGAGAGAGACAAAACATTTATTAATAACGTCTATATACACCCTGAATTGTCAGTTAATTATTATACGGCAGCAGCGAGTCACGTCATTCATTTTACCTTTATTTCTTTTATGGTTCGATTGGAACTTGCACGTGTGTATGTGTCTACATGCGTGTCTTTGCGAGTTTAGCGATCGTTCTCATTGAACTGCAGAATGATATTTGAGATCTGGTCATCTTGTATTGATGTATTGCATTTTGACAAATTTTTCTATTCTTGACTGTGACGTGAACGAATGTTTTTCCCCGTCTCTCGTCTTTCATTCCTCATTGTTCACCAATTTCATTGTCTTTCCTTGTTAACAGTGCAGGGTATTTGGATTGCAGTGTTGGTCTCTCATATTGTTTTGTAATTGCTATCACTGTTATCGATAGTATTGATGCCGATTGTGTAGTTGTTGTTTCTTCTTCAGTTTGTTTTCCAATCCGGTAGAATGTTTGTTGAGGTTGGTCTAGTGGGAGTTCGGGTTGTCTGAATGGTAGTAAATTGAACGTTCAGTTTGGCAATGCAATTTTTACATAGTGTTTTTTTAAAGTGCTTTGTGTAAAAATACAATAATTTTTCTGACTTTGCTTTGTGAATCGGGAAGTTCGATAAATTGGCTGTGTACCACGTTTCAAAATGTGCTCGGAGATATCTCATTTTCCCGACGCTGCCAGGCATTTTAAGTCAATTTTTGCGATAAAATTTGCTGGATTTTGTTGATTTATTGATTTTTCGCACGCCCAATATACATGTTACTGCACATACATGAGAAAATGTAGACTATGATTAATTTTCAGGGAATTGGCCATTGATCTTTGTCATCCAAATTCGTGATTCTTTGTGCGCTGAATATGATTATTAGTTTGGTATTGGGAAAAGTACACATAGTTATTTAATTTAACGGCGTGCATTTATTGAAGCCGGTAGGTTGCCTCTAGATGGTAAGCTTACGAAAATATGTTTGACGGTATATTATGTAGTACAAATCGGGCATGGTCTCATGTTCAGATCCATTAACCGCTCAGAGTAATTATTCATTAGCAAACCTCGAAAAAAACTGGCCATTACTCACTTTTTTATTCAACGTTTTTTCCATTCCTAATAAAATATAGTGTAATATTTAAGGGCAACAGACACCATAATGATCATTAAAGAGCAGAGTGATCTATTTACCTGTAAGGATTTAAACATCCAATTGTGTAAATACAATTGTTATGTTAAGAAATACGTTCGTCAAATCGTGTTGAAATTAAGATGTTGTGCCAAAAATATTCCATAAGTAGTGCAAAATAGATAAACAAAAACTGACGATTAAACTTATGCGAATAGACTTATAAATCGCTTATTGCTTAATACCATCGAGAACAACCAATGAAAACTGCAAGATGCTGTGAGAATAATTCATTCACTCGTTCGCGCAATTTCGTGTTTGAACAGGAGCGAAGAGAATACTTTTAAAACAAAGACAGAAACGTTTATGATACATTTATTCATAAATATTCTAAAGCGGCATTAAGAGAAACCTAAGGGAACACGACATTAAATGACACCCTAGCTGTACTTTAAGATTTCTACAACAAATTAACCTAAAGACTCCCCCATAGTTCACTCAATGGACAAGGTCTGGAGGCTGCCGTTGTTGGCATACTAGAAAAATACAGAAAAAAATACAAAGACGTCAAAATCATCTCAAGGAAACATATTGTGAAACTAAAAAAGCTACAATCATACAAAACTATACGACTTTTGCACACCGAATGTTAAACCAGGAGTTGTTATATTTTAAGTAGACGTTTAAATAGTGTTCGGGAAGTATATCATAATTGATCAATCGAAATTCAAACCAGTAAAACATATTGAATCATGAACAATGTATATTCTGTAAATGCTAAGAAAACACGTTTTATCTACAATCACTGCTTCTGCAGTCAGTTAATGAATTATATTAGAACTTCAAAAGACGAAACCTGTCAGAAAAACCTGTAAGAGTGTATGACAGACCAAAATTTCCTTAAAACTTGAAAGCCTCAGTAGCTTTTCCAATGCTGCCCATTATGACAATGATCAACCCAACGCAAAATAAACCAGTTACGTTTCATTGCAAACTACTTCAATCATTACGAAATATCATACACACGAGCACCACCAACGACTCTTTTGAGCTAGCAGATGAACTAATTTAAAAAAAATGTCCCAGTAAACATAATGCTCTCGCCTAACGTCTCGTCCTTATTTACAAACTTTGTATCTGGATAGGAATGAGTTACAAGGTTTTTCCTAGACATATCAATGATCTCCAAGACTTCACTTTTGCCTCACTCATTTGCAATTTCCATTTGATTGGAACTATTACCGTATAGATATTGGAAGCCGCCTTGAACCACTCCTGGCAGATGTATACATGTACCATCTCGAACAAGAAAGCTTCAAAAAACAATTTATCAACGCTCTCTCTGCCAAATATGTGTAGATAATATATCATTGTTCATCCCAGACGCAATAGCCTTAACTGAAATCCTCGGACAAGTCAATGCAGCCGATCCAGAAATCGTATTCACTTCCGAGGTAGAGAAAGACAACACTTTTTCCCTTCTTGCCCACCCAACTCATTCCAGAATAAAATAGCTTAATGACGCTGGCAAGACAAATAAAATTTACTTTCACTGGGAAATGCATTCATTACAAAAGAAGTGAACCAAAATCTTTCAAAATTCATAGCTAACAACCTAGCGCACAGAATTAGGAAGATATGCTTTAGACACACAATCGAGGAAGAACAAGGCCGCCTGAGGAAAATTTTCCTAATTATTAAGTAACCAGAATGGTTCATTGATGTGAATATCAAACTACGTCCGATTCATAATATAGAGAATATTGTCAAAGAGGCTTTTCTCAGCTCACTATTTGGAGGCAACCTACTTACTTCAAAAATTACATGCCAGTTAAATAGCATGAATAAGTGGAATTTATCCAGTGTATAAGTTGACATAATATTGTTGGATTCCAATGATTAGTTGAAAATTCTCGTGAAATCCTTCAATGACTACTAATTCTAATATATGTGAAATAGCTTATATATTGTATGTACCAAACACCAATTGATTAAACTGATCCAGAAACCTTTACTGTATAAATTGACTAAGAATCACCTGGCACCCACAGGTAAATCAGACACCTCTAAGCAATTATTTCAAGCAGAGCAACCATTCCATTTGACACCTATGTTAATTCTACGCGAATCAAAGTATAAAAGTTTATAATATATACAAAGCACTTTATATAAAACAAAAATCACCCGGACTAAACATTAAAATGTGTCACGAATCACACAATCCAACAACAATTTGCTATCATTCCGGCAAGCCAAAACACCCCCTGGTCTAGCCTCAACAATTGTTCGATTGGATTCGTAACAAACTGGACAAAAAAACAGCTGCATAAACTGCAACGCCATCATCGTTAACAGTGAAACAAATTGCACAATAATTTGGGCGATCGAAATTGCAATCCACGCACCCTGCACTGCTACTAACTGAACAGAATGAAATTGAATCACAAGGCGGAAAGACATACGACATAGGTGGAAAGCACAGTCATGTATCTAACTGGATCCTCCAGTGCAGCGTAATTCAACCTTCAGTTACCTGTGTAGCCTCTCAACCTACCTATTGGTTCTAGGATTATATCCACACGTGTGCCTTAATTCTATCCCCATAGTATTCAATGATCTGATAAATAGTTCAGACAAATACTGACTACTCCGAACACAAGTTACTTTTACAGGTACACAATATCGTGGCCCTCAATTATGCAAGAACACGAGTAAGACTTCCTGAGCTGTCATATCTTTTGGGACTGCTACTTCAAACTGATGATTAAAACGATCAACCAAAGTAGATAAATACATTTGGCCAGAAATTTCAAGTATTTCTACTATATCGATGTGCACATGACACCAAACTTTACAAGTTTGACACCCGGTACAATTCGGACTGATTATTAATGTTGGGATCTTGATAAAACGCCTGACCCTTTACACGCATACATTTGTCAATAAAAACTAGGTTTTATATAATAGATTTGTTCTTATACGTACTGGATGAATTGCTATTTGCACATTATACAATACATTGTTTATACCAAAATGTGTATGCATATTATCCACTTTGATATTAAATTTGTTTACTGATCCTCATTAAAAATATATTATGTAATATTCAAAGGCAATTGACAGTGCAACGATATATGTATTTCTTCGGTGAAAATTATAGTACATTTTATACTGGTAATCGCCTGGTGAACCACTAAAATGGAGGTTAAGTCAAAATTTGTGGATAAAGCCCCTGCGAAGAAGTGTCATGATACCTTTGAAGTTATTGGCCTACTTTAAGTTGACGAACGAATTCGAGGCGACATCAAAAAATACTATTACGTTCAACGAATTTGTAACTCTTTTACATTGATGAATATAAAGAGTGCGTTCAACCCATTCGTAAAAAAAGAATTCTCTCATTTGTTCACAGCGTGCAAAAGTAAACCGCAAAAATGATATAATCACTAGAAAGAAATGTATATAGGGCATGGAAGTCAGGCAATGATGATAGATTAGCAATAGGATAATTCAGCAACTAGTTTTAGTTCAACAGACGTTAACCACTACACAACAGTTTCGTCCCTATTGGGAACACTTCAAATACTTGCCAGAATTCACCTCAACCGTTTGAGCTCCGATGCACACAAAAAAAAAAAATATATATATATATATATATATATATATATATATATATATATATATATATATCTTTCTATTGACGGGGCATGGCTTGTTAGGGCATGTATACGATATTTTATAGGTCATATTTAAATATGTTACGTTTAAAATGATTTGAACCCGAGTCAGTGGCATTTACTTGTCAAACTAACAGCCATTGGAATCCGACGTAGACAATTTATTCTTTAGCGCAAGTGATTCACTTTTCGCATGTGAATCCAAGTTACTTATTTGAAGTATGCTACTTCTTTCTTCTCTACGTTAAGCTCATTTAGTAATCATTGCTTTATTCTGTTGCATGCAAATTTATCGTGCGTCTCTGAAAATTTAATTTTCTAGCGCTAGATTAACCAGGGTTACTAGCTTATGCAATATAAATTATTTAAACTTTAATGAATGCGAGATTATTTAAAAGTAATCCTACGTAATCCTGCTAGGAACCTCTTCCAAATTACCTTACAACGAGACGCGTGTCAGGAATTAATTTAAGCTAAATTGGCTATCTCCACTATAAGTGGCCCTGGCGCCAAAATAGGCCATTTTAGTTATAAACCAGTCCAGGTTTGACAATACCTAAAACTAAGATAATTTATTATGCCGCACGTATAACGGAAATTGAAGTACAGTACAAAGATCATTGGATATGCTGGTGTGTTATGGTATGAGCGCCTACTTGCCAGAGTAAATCAGATTACGTGTTGTATTCAAATTTTCTCAAACTTTATTTAAATCAAGTTTGCGAGGTTGAAGTAAACACCAATCCCATTTTATTTAACCTGTTGTATAGCATGATTCCATTATCTTGAAACCTGTAAAATATTCTTATTTGACACACATTGACGATTTACGTCCCTTATGGTCAAATCCTATTTTATAAAAATATTTTTTTTAATTTAATAAGTATTGTTATTCATAACTTTCTTGTACACTTTTCTATATTTTGAATATTTACATAATACAATTTGAATTATATATCGTAATCGAAATTTTGAAACCGATTCTTCTAACCAAAATAGTATTATGATTAATTACTTTATACGCTTTGTGACTAACAAACGATTATTTGCTGTTGCTTTCTGTGAGGGAAATATTAAGGATTAATTTTTCTGTATCCTTCTGAATCATTACCTGTTTACTTGAGCAATGTTTTGTAGATTTTGGCAGCGCAGTTGCAATAATTACTTTCCGCAATTTGTTTATAAAATAAAATTTTTGCTAAGCTTGGTAAAACATAATTACGTAATCTTAAATTTTATTAAGACAAACCTACAACAAATACAAAACTGGTGAGTTGGTTTCTAAGACTTATGATGAAATTTGGAACGACCCAGGTATTCGATAAAGTCTATCCGAAATATTTCAAACAAAAATAGCTACTAGAAACAATTCTATGTAAGGCACATCACAAATAGGGTAATTATGCAAACCTCAGTATTGTAAGACCATATTGATCGTCATGAATAAGCAGAGAATTGTCGGTAAACCGTTTTTCTTTGGAACGTTGAAGTGTAAAACGAATCTATGACATTTCATGAGTATAAATATTTGTTTAATTATTGCACTAGTTGCTACGTTTGCCTATTAAACACAAAATTCGCTGTCGTGATACAAAAGTCATATTTAGGCGAATTAAATCTAATGAAGTATCACTTTGTACATCAAAGCCAAAATTGATTTTTTTTAAATAAAAAACGCGTTTCACATTTTGCATAAATAATCTCGAAATTTTTAAAGATTATAAATATCGCTATTCTAAATATAGTACGTCTTGAAAACCAATTAGTATCTTAGTAATTATTTCAACTTATTTAAACCCGCATTATCACACCACTACCAAAATAATAAATTAAATTACAATTAAGTTTCCTATAAATAAAATTCTTTTAAAAATATATTTGCATACGAATCAAATATTAACTCAATATTTGGTTAAGAACACTCTTAATCCATCGAGGATATTTAAATAACACTCAAATTAAATGATTTCAGGTGTTATTTGATCTATTTACCAGTGGGATCCCCAGATAAAAACTTTCAGGTTAGGACGCCATGAGTAGTTGTCGGACACTGCGTAATTTAGTGTAATACCCATTTATAGGTGCACGATGTTCTTTGTCTACTGTTACTTTAATTGCATTCAATACGGTAGTCCTGTGAACATTAACTTACCTGATATAATCAAGCTTGTCCAACAAGTATACCTAATGTACACTCGGCGCTGTATATCTGTCAATTGTCGTATATTATACACATATTTGAACGCGAAGTCCACTGCACAACGCCGCCTGAAGTAGAAAGGTGTCAAGTGTACCTCAGAAATCAATGATAAGAGGATGCCGTGCAAAAAGAGATACCGTTATTCTATGAAGTACGGATAAAATAAAACAAATGTTATTCCACTACGCATTTCGTCTAAGCATGGCAAGCCAAAACTTTTACATATTATTCGATTGAACAACTATTGATTTAACAATAATTGATTGCGCGGGTGGTGGTAACAATGCTTTAAATCAAGTTTGCGAGCTTGAAGTAAACACCAACTCCATTGTATTTAACCAGTCTACGAACAACATAACAAAACTACCGCCAGCTGCAACGCACTGACGCGTTTCGACTTTCCATGATCATCATCAGAGTACGACGGCAAACTGACTATCGAGGATCAAACCGCACTGAATATATATGGAAATCAAATTTAGATATGCGGCTCTCACCTCTAGCAGTTTCGCATACATTGAACTTGATTGGAATTGTCGGCTGCGCAATTTCTATGCAGTGACGAACATTAACTGTTTGCAGCTTTCGCCACATATACATATATAGACAATACAATTTAACAATAACTGATTGCGCGGGTGGTAACAATGCTTGTTCGAAGATTGGTTGAATACAATGGGGTTGGTGCTTACTTTAAGCTCGCAAACTTGATTTAAAGCATTGTTACCACCACCCACGCAATCAGTTATTGTGAAATTGTATTGTCTATATATGTATATGTGGCGAAAGCTGCAAACAGCTAATGTTCGTGACTGCATAGAAATTGTGCAGCCGACATTTCCAGTAAAGTTCAATGTATGCAAGACTGCTAGAGGTGATAAACGCATATCTAAATTTGATTTCCATATATATTCAGTGCGGTTTGATCCTCGATAGTCAGTTTTCCGTCGTACTCTGATGATGATCATGGAAGGTCGAAACGCATCGGTGCGTTGCGGCTGGCGGTAGTTTTGTTATGTTGTTCGAAGACTGGTTAAATACAATGGGGTTGGTGTTTACTTCAAGCTCGAAAACTATTGATTTACCGGATTTGATATCAATATGCGAGATTGAAATAAATACCAGTCAGATTTTATTTAATCAGACGAAGAATATAGCAAGATCACCGTCATTCACGCGTACTGACGGGTTTCATCCTCAGAACACGACGGAAAACTGCCTAGCGAGGATCCAACAGCAAAGCATACATAAGAAAAGCAAAATTTGCGATGAGACCTGCACAAATAATTTTTGTGCGCTTATATATGCATCACAGACAGATCCTCATTAAACAGATTGTCGTCGTGAACTGATGATGATCATAGCAGCTCGAAAAGCGTCAGTACGTGTGACTGACAGTAGTTTCGTTATGATGTGTAACTGGATTTATCCATCCGGAAATGACTATTTCTTATGAGAGAGAGAGCATAAATCACCAGGAATTTTTATATTGGTTGCAGATATTACGAATGTTTTAATTAATTAGTTTATATATTCAAGCATTTGTAATGTACGTTAAGTATTTCATGGCATCTAGTAGCGCACTACTTCGTAGAAATAAATTAGTTCGACGTTCTGTAAAGCTTATTCTCCTGAACTTTTGTTTTGTCTAAAATTTGGAAAATAATGAAAGAGTTAGGATAATTGAATTTTTGCCTTATAAATACTTTAATACCGAGGTAAGTCATATATGCTGAGGGTTGTATATAAAAAACATTTACCTTTCAATCATTTGTATTCTTTCATTGGAAAGTGGTATTGAAGTGTACATTTTTATAATTAACCGAAAATTTTGCAAGGTGTCTGTTCAATAATGACAGTTGCCATATAGGCTACACCTAAATGCATGGCTAACCAAAAAACATTAATTAGTATACAATTGAAAGTCGTGTGTAATTTTGGCTGGGTCGCTCAGGGCTTGGAGTACAAGATTCCGTAGCAGACGTGCCCAGGTTCGAGCCCTGTCTTCTGTGCATGATGATAGCGAGGACGAAAGTGGGCTACTGGATGAACTGCCTTATCTACACCATACAATAATTAGCTTATACTGGCAAATGTTTGTACATAATGGGTCAGGTGTTTAAATCACTGCTTGTGCAACCAGTGTTCGGTTATTTATGTAAAGGTATATTAAGGAACTTCAACTTGGGGAACTTTTTGATTAGAGCATACGAATTTTGTTCGTTTACCGCCGAGAGAATATAGTGCATCTAGTAGTTTGTGGGTTGCTTAACTGTTCATAATTTCCACTTTTAGTTACATCCACTCGGGTTTTTTACTATTTTGGTGCTGAGTTTCTGTCTTTTATGTCAGGTCAATTAATTGACCTTACGGGAAGGATCTCAAATTTTCTTCAGCTAATTAACGTGGATATTTGTCTCCTAGGTTATCGATTCTGTTCTGTTCTCTTTGGCATTCAGCGAGACGGTAAGCACACATTGTTATAATATATGTATATATATATATATATATATATATATGTATATATATATATATAGTAATAAATTTTATATAAATATTATGGTTAAAAAGGATAAATGTGAGGATAATTTAGGAGAAAGTTCTGAGGACTTTAGATTTTCGAAATTTGATGATCATTCCGCAAGTATGGGGTTTTCGAGCGTGGCATCTCAGAGGATCTTCAATAGAAGTGACCAAAGGGCCTTTCTTCATACATATTGCTCAGAGCACCTAATTCACGTGTAGAAGTAAGCATTGTTGAGCAGTTTAATTATAAATAGCTGGCCGTTTTCAATTAAATTTAGTTGGTGCTTTTATAAACATACGCGAAACGTATATATGAGGGATCCTAGTTGTCAATGTTTCTTAAAATCCTCTGTTAGTTATCTCGGTTGCTGTAAACGATTTAAGGTTCAAACAACTATACCTTATTTTACAGAAGAAAGGTCTGCTTCTGAGTGGATAACATACTTGTGTATTATTAAATTTTACCTTCGATTAAATTTTGCATTCTGACATAAAACAAGCCACGGTATTACAAATATTCAATTAAAAATTTGTCCATCCGGTCACTGGTTGAGGTGTTTTACAGTCTTTTCATGTTTTTAAATTTTTTCCCAAGCCTTAATTTTTTAACCGATTTCACAATTCGTCTCATAGTCATTTCAAATGCTGTTATCTATTTTAATGACAAATAGCGATCGCTATTGCTTCCAGAAAGGTAAAATTCTGCGTGAGCCACTCGGATCAGAAAAAAACTATGATATCACAATAATTTTTAAAAAATTGCCCACGTGGTTTCTGGTTTGAAGTGATTTCACAGTCTGGTTCAAATGTTGTTCATTATGAATAATCTTTGCATAAATTACTATTTTGCGATTAGTTATTTTTAAGACAGTTTTACTGTAAATGTTTATATTGGTAAGCATAAATTATTTTCTCTATTTTTGGGACTGCGTTATAGTGATATAGGCCTTAAATATTTTGTACGAATAGACTTATTAGAATACGAATAGACAATATCTTAGAACAGGATTTGATTATTTAAATTTTCGGTGCTGATGAAGTATTATGAAATTTTGTTTAAAGCAATTTGTCCAACAGATCGAAATTGTCCGTTTCGCAAAAGCATAAATAATTTTCAAGAAAATCTAAACGAAGTCAAAATTCCTCAATGTATTTATAAACTCTAGTTCTGATACCTTGGAATTGATTTTTATTATACCTAGCTAAACGCTTTCAAGCTAATACTTAAGGAATATTTCTTATTTTTGGAAAAATAATTCAAATAAGCTTCACACTAATGCAGATATTTGAATTAAAGGAGATGAAAAATAAGAGCTATCTGCAATTATAGTAACATTTAATAAATTTGGAGGTTAAAACTACGGTTTGAATATAGACGCGACTTTTCTTACTGAAGTTACTTTGTTCATAGGCCAATAAATATTAAATGCCAATCAAGTTGTAAAAGCTTTTGAAATACTCCAGCCTCTTTGAAAGCAGTCTTAGAAGTTTTCTTGATATTGCAGACATTATTATTTACGCGATTACTACAAACGTTTCTATTAAACTTTATATTTTTTAAATTTTTATGGCAAATTAAGGCCAGCTAATTAGAAATAGATGAGCATGAGTCACATTTCTTTTTTGGCTTCTTTCAATTTTCGATTTCACCGGCTTAGGGTTTTGTTCGAAGTGAGCTGCTTCAGTTATTGGTAGCCAACATATAGCAGATGGATTAAGCGTGAAGCGTCAAACATTGCCGAGTTGTGAACAAGCGAAGGAATTCACTGACGTCTCGATTTCAGAAGTCTCGTACAAATAGAGCTCGTCCGTCTGGACTGAAAAAAAAAATAGAGAAAGACAATTAAATATAAAACTGTTACCGTGCTTTTGCAACATTAAATGATTAGACGGGCTTTAAAATAGAGTAATTCCGTTTTACGAGTTTTTGTGCTATGTTTTACGATTTAATTAAAGTATATTACTCAATTATGCATTATTTGTTGCGTACATGGTGACCAAGTAATTCAAATAGAAGAAGGAGAATAAACCAAAATCCGCATGAACGGAAGGTCTAATCTCATGTACATAGTCGTAATAAATGTAAGACGCAAACTCATTTATGTTCTGCACTTATTCAAAAATTACTGCTAATAACACAAAATTTGCTTGAAAAATATAAAATTTATGAATGAAATATTTTTAAACGTAGTGTTTCCAGGCTAGACACCACTTTGTGTGTACGAGGACGAAACTTATATTTTGTTTCGATTTTTATTAATTGTGTTTACAAAACAATTTTTCAAACCTCGACAATTTACTCCCATTGTGTGTAAAACTTGGAAGAAAACAAAATTAATTAGGACGTTCAGAAGTAAATCATTTCCTTCCTACAGTTTTATTATATAAATAGAGTTGCTTAAGCAAGTAAAAAAGGACTCAGGTTAATGGTGATATATATAAAAATAAAATTGAAACTTATTACGATCTAAGCAAGAGGTTTTATATATTTACATTCAGTAATAAATGTGATAAAAATAACGCGTTTTATAATATTTAGATGATCAATTTACCCATATTTATTAAATGCCGGGGGGAAATCCTGGAAGGTTTATCAATGCCTAAAGTGAACAAAAAAATTTTATTTTTACAAAACAGATTCGTTGGTTTCTTTTTAATAGTTTCTAATGTATGAAATTCTTCCTAGTTAAGTGTTATGCTAAATTTTTCATGGCGACAGTTTCAATTGTGATCTAATACAAGCTGTGATATTGCACAACTCTGAATGAATTCTAATATTTCTTGGTATTTGCTTAAAACAATACACTGAACAAAAATGTTGTTATTCTGCACCTCTTACGTTCTCAATTAGATTTTTCCCAGTCGAGCAGAGTTATTAAATAATGATAATCACTTAATTATACTAATGTAGTATAAAATAAATGCAATCCAAATAAGTTTATTTTGCGGCAAGTTAATGAAATTGAAACCAATGTAGGTGAAAGCAAATTGTCTAGCATAGTAAAGCTTATATATACATTCGCAATTGATCTGTCAGCTAGAACATTCCACATAAAACTATTCCTAAATACTTCGATTCAGGTTTAGTCTCACTTTGACGACCACACCATTAGCACCATACAACTATCAATGTATCTGAATTGTACTAGTGGTTACAATGGAGGCCCGAAGCAAGAATAAACCAGCAACATAAAGTCGCCGAAGTGTACAGCAGTAATTTCGCAAATATCAGCAAATTGTGAGCATATTCTACTAACAAGCTACGTTGCCAATCGAACTACATTACTTTGCATTGTACTATGCACGATTCAACTATCAATGTATCTGAATTGAACTAGTAGATACAATAGAGGCCCGAAGCAAGAATAAACCTGCAACATAAAGTCGCTGAAGAGTACAGCAGTAATTTCACAAATATCAGCAAATTGTAAGCATATTCTACTAACAAGCCACGTTGCCAATCGAATTACATTACTTTGTATTGTACTATGCAAAATGTTTTTTATGTTTTAGAATTCTGCAGATATTGCACTTAACAACTTTACAACGTGCTTAAATGTGCGAAAGATAATACAAAAATATAAATTTAGTCTGAATTAGAAATGTTACAACAACGCTACAATGTTAACAGTTGTGTATTACAAAATGTAATACTTCGAGTTTGGTAATTCACTGGACGTGAAAACGGTGACACATCGTATGGTTCTACGAGAAGTATACTGCATTGCGATATTGAAGTTTAGACATTGACTAATGTATCTACGAAAATTGGAGCACTTTTAGAATTCTCTCAATAATCATATATGTTTTCATGAAAAACACCACATAATAAAATTACGTTATTATTTTGGTTTTACAGTCATAAATTCGTTCTTTATATCACGTTTCGTATTTAGATTAAAAAATCTACCTATTTTTGTACCATCTCTGATTCTCGTAGCACAATTGACGGCTAGCGTAATTCTGAATCAAGTGACCGAAGTTTATTTCAGGTCTGCAACAATTTTGACTGATGCAGGTATTTTACCAATAAACACGTCGCATCAGTATGCCTTGCACTTCGTTTTCGATGTTGAGCAATAATTTGTTTGTAACTTCAACATATATAAACCTATACATATATTCATATATATATATATATATATATATATATATATATATATATATATATATATAATTGCAAATGTTGTTCGTGTGATTGAAAATATATATTCTAACTGGTTGACAATGGTCACTATTTAGTTATAGATGTAATAGTGCAACCTTACTGAATTAACAATAACAAATAGCAGTTTGATTATTCAATTTCTAATATACATATAATTGTATATAATTACATGTTCATTGGTTTGCAATCATATCAGTTTGCTAATAGTGTTACAATATACTTCATTATAATTTCTCTTGAACTAATTTGCTTTTGTATAGTTTTTGCCT
Organism: Eudiplozoon nipponicum; assembly: GCA_029291075.1. Taxonomy (NCBI): domain Eukaryota; kingdom Metazoa; phylum Platyhelminthes; class Monogenea; order Mazocraeidea; family Diplozoidae; genus Eudiplozoon; species Eudiplozoon nipponicum. The sequence continues at coordinate 161,911 of JAQBSW010000208.1, forward strand.
TATTTTAGACCACTCATGCTATAGGCTTTTAAAATTTCTCACTGAAGTGGTTCTATTTGCACCTTAAATATATTGCTGGAGCTAGAAAGGTAGAAGGTTAGAACGAGAGAGTGAGTGAAATTCGCAAAAATACTATTTCGTTATGTCTCTTATAGTTAAATATTTGGCTTTAATGGCAAATTTTTTTTAGTTCCTCCAATATTAAAATACCGTTTTTACAGATCTATAATAAAAAACATTATAGTATCAGGCTATATAAGCGGAAAATTTGAATAATTATTTTCACTTAAAGCGATTATTCTAGCCAGATTTCGCAAACGGTGTCACAAGTTGGTGCGATTGAAGAAAAAAATAGATTAGATTATTTGAGGATGGAAGAATTTGTGGTGGTTCGAAGGCGTCTACCAGTTCAGTATTCAGAGTTAACGTGGCCGTGATATGAACCGGATTTGCATCATAAGCAAACACCTTATTGATTTTCAGTGTGAAAAAGTTTCATGTGTCTCTTATATTTAAAAAAAAATACACCTACTTGCAGCGCGAATTCCTGAGATTGGTGATACATTTTTAGCCTTATTTTTGATAATTCTGGTATCCCGTGCATAATTTCTACAGACATATATTATAAAGCTAAAGTCGTATATACTTATTGAATGAATAATTATTACAAGAAGTTAGATGATGCGAAAATTTGTATGTTTTTGTCAGTAACTACCAATTTACGACGGTCAAATCATTTATATAATTCAAATGACATTTTTTCTTTTTATGTGAATAAAATTGCCATTGTGAGAATTGTAACTTATGAGAAGAAATAAAACTTGTCCTTTTATATATATTCGTGCCATTCACAGACAAATACACGTGCAGAAAGTCGATTATCATCACTGATTTTTGATCATAAAAAGTAAAAACATTAAATAGCATACGCAAGAATGAAAATGATTTAGCTTATTAATTGTTGAGGAGAATTTTACATATTTAGTTCTGTATTTGACTATTGTGAGCATTGAAGTTTTGGAAAATTTGTTTTCAACCCCACTACAAAAAAATAAATTCAACAGTTTTTTTTATTAGAATTAACGAAAATATTTATTCAATGACATGACAAAAAAACACATTCATAACTATACAGTAGCGCTTTTGCTGTTTTTAACTAAATTACTGAAGAAATAGAATACAAGAATTTATTAACCACTCTGAAATCGGATTTGTTATGGGGAATTTTGTTTTCTAATTGTGATCTGATTTAATTTCACCTTACAATAAAATGATCTTCTTTGTGTTAAAAAAACATTGACGGAGATTTTGACTCAATCATTATGGTTTTTATGGTTAACAACAATAATTTCACTTAATACAGATATTTCTATTATTTCCTCAACTGAGAAATGAAAATTTAATAATTAGGTATTTGAACAAACAAAATAAATTTCTACATAAACCAAACGAATACTAATTCATCATACATACGTTTTTTTGTTGTTTTATTAATTAAAAACTGGACAGATGTTCGGTTTTAGACAGAAAAATTCAATAAAACTTATACAATATATTCATGTTTGTTTATATGTGTATATGTACCTTTGTGTGTATGCTAAGTTTTTTTGTATTTGTTTCCGTTTGTTTTTTTGATTAAGCCAGATAACGAACTCTCACAGTATTCCCCTTTCTCTATATCCAATTTATGTATTGATGAACTGACATATCTGCCGGTGTTCTCGAAATGTGCTTACATAACACGATACTGATAATGTGTACAACATATTTATTTGGTTATGTTAAAAGTAAAAAACATGTTCTGACCAAAAAATTAAAATATTAAATAAACGTTATTTAGATGATGTAAGAAAGTGAGCTAATAATGACTTATAAAGCAAGATAAGGAATAAAATGTTTTTCAACAATTGCTGGTTTATTAAAGAACGCAATTTTGTAAGTTAAATCGAAAACAGAAAATAAATATAGCAAAAGATCGATAATCACCGACTTTTTATCTATTTGATGCAGCAATTCACAAATGGAAAATTTCGAATAGAAATCTTCTAAAAAAACAAACGTATACAATGCATGGAAACTTTTAATTTGGATCCCATAAATTAGGATTCCACCACCTGATTTTTTATCTTTTTTGGCTGCGTATTGGAAGATTTGGAATATCTATTTAAATTTTTCTCTAATTGTCTATCAACCGATAGTCCCTTCACTGTATAATGCTCAGCTTGGCAGTCTCTTCATTCGTGTTTTGTTGGGTACTTCCTCACTATTTCATGTTTCAAAAAACACAAATTGTAGTGTTTTAGCGAAATGAGGTGTAATTTTTGTTTTTGTTCTTCAGCTTATGTGGTAGGATTTAATCTATTCAATTTTAATCAAAATCCACAGCTATAATGCAGTCTCTTCGCTAATATTAATTATGCTTCTTGAAAATGTTAGAATAATAACAACTGTAAATGTAAAACGTCAATTTTCATCATTAATATTCATTCTAACTATGCCATTTTTTTGTTAAGGCCTCTTTCAGTTCCAATTGGAGAAAATCTTTATGCGTTTATTTGTTACGAAAAAATACTTTAGAACTAATAACCAGGAGGATTGAATTTTTTAAACTAAATGCAAGGAAATAACGTTCCACAGGGCTCATGTTTTCGTCTTCTGTCAATACTCAGTTAAATGTAATATTTTTTAAAAGGTATTCAGTGAATGCTTAATTATTGTTAGATATTAAGTAATCATACTGCAACGAGATAATATTCCCTCAGCATTTGTGAAAATAAATTTTTTTCTTACCTGTTTTCCCTTAGTGAATAGTTACTAAAATTGGTTTATTTAGCAACATAAATCGCAAATGCAAACTCTTTTAACGAGATTTAATGAGATGAACTGTAGGTTCACATTGCAGTACCTATTTTATGGCAGGTCTTTTAAACTCTGCTAAAAAAGGAAAATTAAAATTTTCACTTTAATTATTATCTCTATTATGAAATTTTGAAGCAGTATTAACATATTTAAATTAACGGCGCATTAATGAGCATTTATTGATTATTGTTTCCATTTTATAAAATAATTATTTTCACTTTGTTAAGAAGTTGATACCACAATTAAATATTTTCGTATTTAAAAATCTTTGACTGCACGTGTGGTGGTAAAAATTATTTAAATCAATTGACGAGCTTGAAGTAAAAACTAAATCATTTGTATTTAACCAGTCGTAGCAAAACTACCGTCAAACATACATACTGACGGGATTGGTGTTTAATTAAAGTTGGCAAAAATGTTTTAAAGAATATTCTCGCTTTTCTTTTTCCAATAGCTTAATATATTTAGGGAAACGTTTTGTATATCCGTTTTCAAATGCTTGCAAAGAAAATTATATTGCTTAATTTAGTTAATGGTAAGCGATTATTTTTTCAAATCGTAAGCAAAAGCTTTATGAAAAATTCCAGAGTCTTCACAATAGTAGGCCAATAAATTATTTATTTAAAAATTATTAATATTTTGTCTTATAATTTGCCCAAATTAATGTGTCTGCATTCTGCAATGTCTCAAAGGAGCGTAGTTGATGATTTTCTCATTAATTATGCCAAAATGATTAAAAAAGGGAATTATTTATTGTTCGGTTTGCACTCTTATTGAATTGAGTGGCAGTCAATTGAAGGTGTGTGTTGAGCAAACAAGCCAAATATAATGTTTATACTGAATTACCCAAATAAAATTGGTGCATATATCAAATGAAATTATGTTTATAGAATAGCATAACAATGAAACACTAATTAATTCACATTGCAATTTAAATAATTGACGAAGACAATCGTATAACACGCATAATTTTATCTGAGTTTCAATATTCATTTTGAACATTGTATGAAGGAGGTAGATGTCTGTAAGGTCACTCGATCGTGCGCCATACCTACAAATATTGAAAAGACCTCACGTAAATTAACTTTTGTTCAATCCAGACCAGGCGTTTACATTTCTACAATAAATGAATTACAATGTGAAAAATTGCACTAAAAGTAAATTAAGCACGCACGATTAATCAGTACGAAGTTGATTTAGCGTTTTTACGTATTTCATTAAAACGCATTTGTGCCAACTACACCTACACGTAGTTCGAATGAAAAATCAGCTAACGGGTCTCAATTTGGACAATGAGAACAAAGCATCATTCCAAGTACAAAAAAGAAAGCGCTTCTTAACCGAATGGATTCACAATAGCAGGTGAAGTTAAAGTGACATGTCAAAATAAAACAACTTAATTCAAAACAGAAACCGTTAACAAACATTGCGTACACCTAGCATATGCACATGATCTCATATAGTGCAGCAAAAACGGCTAATAGGACGCTTTCGTCAACGAACAATTTTCTCTTTGACGAAAAACAAAATATTCAATTTCTTCGTAATTACGTTGATATGCTTTATTCTTACTGTCTATTGTTCCCCCCGTGCATAAAAAAATATATGGAGGATATAGGGCACCCGTAGGTACGTAACGTACCCGGGATTGAACATTTCATTCATGCTGACTTTGGATTATTGTTTTTGTCCAATTTGAACTAATTTGTTGCTAGATGCGGAAGACTTAATGCATTATTTACTATTTTAATTCTGATATTATTGTGTGTCAGTAGTCACAAGTTATACTTGGGCTGCACAAACGTTAGGCCACCGGACGTTTTAGTTCTCCTGGATAAATTTGGACTTAATTATCTCACGTAGCAACAAGTGGTTGCATGAAAGGCAGGGATTTGGCTCAGACTTATATCACGAGCTCAAGCGCTGCAGATTTAGACCCACTAAATACTAAAATATAATCAAGTAGATGCTATTAATAGACGTTAGTGGAATAAATTGTATTTTTGCAGAATTCAAATTGACTGGTTTTGGTATTAAAAATAAAAACAGTTTGAGAGCTTGAAGTAAACACCAATCTCATTGTATATAACCAGTCGTCGAACAACATAACAGAACTACCGCCAGCCGTTATGTTATGCTGTTCGACGACTGGTTAAATGCAATGGTATCGATGTTAACTTCAATCTCGCCAACTTGATTTTTTTTAAAATATTACCACCACCCGCGCAATCAATTATTCTTTAATGGTTTTGGTATTGAAAATCAAAAAAAAATTGTGAACGGAAATAAGGTACTCAGCGCAGTGTGAAGTCATATTCCTATATATTGTAGGATTTTGTACATTTATATATTCGTTTTTGGTAAGTCTGTGGATATTCTCACTTGAATGCCTTCAATTTCTTTTCTTTTGGTCTAAAATTGTAGTTGAAATAACACTACTCGCGGTGGTTGTGATAACAACAACTGAAATGAAGTTTTTGATCTTGACATAAACACCAGTTCCTTTGTATGCATAAATTTGTCAGTACATACTGAGCATAATGGCTCCGTGTTTAGATCAGCAGACTCTAATGCAGGCATGCCAATGTTTGAGCCTTATCAACGGCCAATTGTTAAGAGCACCTGAAGAATCCTCATTAAAGAAGAAACCGGTCTACCTGTTAAATTGTCTTTTCAAAGTTTTCCAACGCTTAGTTTATGCTGACTAATGTTTGGTCATAATATGACTGGTGTTTTTGTCATGATCACAAGCTTGAATCACATAAATTAATGGCTGCTGACATATTACTCATAAACTTGAGCACATTTGTCAATCTTATGGCCATTCCTCAAGTCCTGAGAGGCTGAAGTGTTTCACGTACCGCTCTCATTATGCAACAAGTCATGTTTGCTTCCACTTTATCGAAAAAAATCCATTTGTGTAAAAATAACAATAAAATTATCGTCAACAAATACATTCGGTTTTACCAGTAAACTGAGAATTTCAAAATAATCGTATCTTGCATAATTACTTCAGGTTTGATGGTTGTATTATTCCCTATCAGAAACGTGGGATGTGTACGCTAGGAAATCCTAGTATTCATAAATCTGAATAGTTACGTTATCTCTTAGATATCCCAGAGCTCTATTGCCTCATTGTCCGCTAAAGTCTATATTTGTGGAAAGCAGCAGCATCTTTCGCCAGATGAGTTATTTGAATTTTAACTATTCAATTGGGAATTCAGCGCCGATTACTGATGTTGATTTTACTGTTATTCCAATCTTCAGTAAAACAGAATAATAATTCGTTCAGCAGCTACCTACGTTTACGCTTGACTCTTCACTTAACAATATTTTAGTTTAAATATTTAAAGTCACCTCACATTTTTGCTGGATCCCTATATTAGAAGAGAACAGATTGAATTATGTTCCAGACTAATTTTTAAAAATAATATGGCAAACGAAAAAATGGCCATATACTCTATTCTTTAGATTCGACAATATATCACTTTGTGAAATATACTCATCAATATTTTCCAAGGTAGGCGATGAATTTGGGATTCTTTGACTGATAATCAAAGCCCTGAAGAATAACTAAGTAGACAGATACTATTCTGACATCAATTTAATTCCGTCAATAGAGCGTGCCTTGTTATTTCTTGGATGCGTCCATAATCCGTTTTCAAATTAAAGTACTGTTCACTTAGCAATTGCTGAATCCGCGCAAGAAATAATACAAATTAATTTTAACATGTAAAAAAGATGGCGTTCCACCGAGATCAAACTTTTACGTGCATATTCAGTTCTTCGTCCCAGATTATCTCCATATGCTCATCACTATATTTCCCATAATACTCCTGCCTGATATGACATGGAATACTGATCAGAAGAAAAATAGATGCATATTTCTGTTCGCAGTGAAAGCCACAAAGTAGCTGTAAGGAAATTGATATTCTATCATAAAGATGACTTGGCCTCAGACATAAAATATTACAAGTAGCAACTTTTCTGTGATATTTGTTATTCTGTACATCTAAGTCAAATCCATGAATTCCAAAATCCTTTTAATTGTATTCACACATGGGTTTATTCTCAAATATTAAAACATTTTATGTTGATAAATTTTATATTAATATTTTTATTATATAACCTTATTTTTTAGTGATATGCAATAATGAGCTATCAATTTTAAGATACGGCTCCTTTACCTATTTTCTAGGAAACATTTTCTGGGCATCTAGTCGACATAGACAAAAAATTTCAAATTAATTTTGTCTGAACTTAACTTATAGACCGGCTTTTTCTGCATAAGGGACACTTTAATTGTTACCAGCATTGCATAGGCTCAATTTTGAAATCCGCGAGTAACACAATCTTGGCCATCCAACCTACCTCCTATCGTAACTTTGACTTGAATTGCAAGCAGCGTATATTTTATGCTCAGTTACTCGCTTGGATAATGATTTAAAAACATTTTTCCAAATACGATCATCAAAATTTAAATTTGAATTCAGACACATCCCCAACTGCATTTGTTTTAATAAAGTAATATATTATTACGGTATATCATTGAAAAATTAATTCATTATTTTAACCATGATAAACGTTTTAAGTAACCAAAAATTTGTCGCTTGGAGTGTTGCAACAGAAAATCATATATTTTGCGGCTGGCACTTCAGCACCTAATGCTAAGATATCGCAGGTTCTTGAAAGAGTTTCCTTGATGCATCTGATGAAGATCTTCGGTAATGAAGATCGAAATATTATGGAAAAAGAAAATTACTGGAACAATGAAAGCTGCGTTAGTCAAAACGCAGATCAGGTAATGATATCGCAGGTTGTCTGAAATATTAGGCAATTGCTTATTTAGTTTACGACCTACATATTCAACAAATCAATTGGAAAATCGAAATTGACGCGAATAATATGGCTGAATTTAATTTTATTTATTTCTTCATTATATAATAAACTTTAAAAATCATTTCATAAAATATGCCGATTCCGTAAATGATTGCATTTGACAGGAATTAAAGCCGGAAGCATTTGTTTCCGAACATTTCAACTGATACCTAATTCCATATGTCTTTTATCAAATCCAGCCGTCTCAATCTGTTCAATAGCACTGCTCTAGATTGTTTAATGTGGGTATAAATGGCTATTTGTATGTCTGTTTCAAATGTGATAACACAAGAGAATGTATGTTGGAATTCTGAGCGTGTATATCCTCCCATCGAAAAAAGCATTATCCAAAAAAGTGTGTGGTCTTGTAGTTTAATTCATTCAATCTCAAATAAAGTAAGATACTGAGTTATAGATCTACTGCTATTGTTCCGAAAGTTTTTAAGTTTTGTTTGCTTATGCACGCATGTTTATGAGGACAGAATTTTGGTTTAAAAAACTGTTTAATATGCGCATAAAATTAAACACATTTGGCAGACATAGTTATACAGTTGTCGAATGGTTTACCCGTTGTATAATTATTAAACTTACCATTTTTCCGATTATTACCAAAGGTTGTCGATAAAAAAACAAATATTTGAAATGTACAATATTTATGCAATTGGGGGATTTTCCCTTAAAATGCACCAATAATTAAAATTATGTAACTTATATGAAATAATATATATCTACTTGTGGCCCGTTTGGTTTTACAAATTACCTCGATTCATGATGACATTTTTGTATTTCCGTAAAATCTGAGAAAGGATCCGATTCGCAATATCGAGAGAAATCTTTCGATTTAATCTTAGTCAGGAAAATAAATTAATTTGACGGCTTAAAAAGAAACATTTGAAGTCAGATACAATTTTATTCAAACAAAATATTTTTTTATAAAACTAAAATGGTCTCTAAAATTAATAGCTTTGTTAAATTAAAAAAAACTTTGTGCTTACTGTTCTTTACATTTTGCTTATTTATACAAATTATCTTTAAGAAAAAATAAGCACTTTGCAGGCGGAGCTAACTCGTTCTAGCACAAGTATACAGCCCATAAACTAGCTTCAAATAATTAATGGAGCGTCACCTGGTCTGAACTGGTTATGTGCATGCTTTCTAGATCGCACACACACACATAAATCATACTCTAACATAATTTACTATGCTTCTTCATTTCGTTGGTCATTTGCCACTTACTTTCGATGAATCAATGTTTTTTGTTATCAAATTAACTTTCTAAACACATTCACCGCAATTGGTTAATGTACATATGTATAATTTAATCAAAAATATATTTTACCTATCAATTTTATAGGTTTAACTTCAAATGTTGAAAATCCGGTCACTCAACTTGTTCTACATCGCCACCAAAAAATACCTCCCAGTAAATATATGCTGCAATCACTTGTTTTATCTTTCTGGCTTTCCACATTAATAGTCCTTTAACACTGCCTTCATTAATGTTGACGCGCACAGATTAACATTCTTAAAGCTTATCCATATAATCCTACACGTTATTTGTTATTTAATTCTATAGTCAATATCATTTTCTATCCATTTGTTATTTCGGAATGATGAAGAATATTATTGAACTTTAAGCTACTTTATCTTGAAAGGGGCCTATACAGCTTATGATTTTTTGTGATGAATTCATTTTTTCTGTCAAATTTGACAGATATTTTAATAATTTTAAATCATCTCTTGTCTTTTCCCTATTGCATTTTACCAGTATCAATTTTCAGCATGATGAAACACAGTTGGTGAAATGACATTTTCGTCGTTTCAATGTATGATTTTTTATATTGTCTTGTACAGAATGCGGATATATTCTCTATCGCATTGAATATTCAGCAAATTAAGTGAATGATCTTTCTCTACCTAAACCGTAAAAAACGTCTCTTTATACTAATTTTGGCTTGTCCAGATATACCTGATGTATACACGATTGTCTTATTTTTGCATAACTCAGAAATGAATTTAAGCAAATTAGGCGAAACTATAAATGATTATTCAAAAAAGAAAAACCGAAAATGTATGTTTAAAATTTACGTAAACAAAAGCAAATAATAAAATCATTTAGATATCTAAAGAATACTTTCAGATAATTTAACATTAAATTACGCAAAAACAGATTATATTTGAAAATGAAGAAACACAGCAGTTAGGTAAATTTAATTTAAAATCGTAAATAATCCGCGTATTGATGCCCAAATTTGTTTAAATTTTCGCCTATCTAAGGAAGATCCGAAAGTCTAATTATACTACAATCATTTGTATGCAAGATTTATCTTCATCGGTAATAAAATAGTTTGGAATATCTAGTACTTATACACAAAGCAACAGAAGTGAAACTTTCTCATTTATATACTAATTGTATGCTTAAAAACTCTATGGTTCACCAAAAGAATTTTATTATAATCAAGGTTGTGAACTTGATATAAAAACCTGACCCATTAAGTACATAGATTCCTCAGGATAAACTGAGAATTGTATAGTGTAGAAAAGGCAATACATCTAGTAGACCGATTTCGTCCTAATTTGGAACACATCAAGTACTGGGCTCGAACTTGGAATCTGGTGTTCCAACCAATGTTTGTTCAGTTATGCAAATGTTCATTTTAATATCACTTCCTCGTCTAGTGTAGTGTCTGTTCAGTAATCAGAGATTGTGAATTTTAAGTTCTAAATGTGGAACTAAATAGATGCCATTTGAGCTCCGCCTAAAAGAAAAATACTAACCGTGTTACATTAGTTAGTATATTGCTGAAAATTGTGCGCAGTGTAAGGCAAGGTGGCTTAGTGGTTAGAGCGCCAGATTCTGGAGCAGATGTGCCTGATTTCGAGCCCTGTCTGCGGCAAATTCTCGCCAGTACGTGATGTGTTCCGAATAAGGACGAAACCGGTCTACTCCGAAGTATATGTGCTCCGTTTCGAGCCCCACCCAGTGCAAAATTGGCAAAATAACTTTACGAGTACTCATTAAGAACGAAACTGGTCTTAAAGATAAATCGACTTTCGCTAACTTCTTCGTGGCTGAGTTAAATATTACAAAATATATAAATTTGATTCTAATACTGCTAGTTAATTTATGGAGCCAAAAAGATAATAAAATTGATATAAAAAGAAAAAAATATAAATTAAGCACATAATATTTGTATGTGTGGTAGTGTATTTTTTTTAAATTCAGTGATATTAATGAAATTAATGTGATTAATAAAATTGCTCATTTATGCATTTGTTTTAAATGTTGTATTTGTAAATACAATGGTGAGTTGTGACGAAAATTTTCAATGTAAAATGTACTCCCGATGTTGCCTTGCCTTAAAAATTACATGGTCAAAATTTTGGTTCAGTTTGTTGCATGTTTAAATTTCTCTATTACTACTAGATACTATTTTTCGTAAATCACTCTCTGTTAAGATAACATTTGTCCATCTTATTAAAATTTTTACTTAATATTGCATTATTTATTTTAAAAAGATGAATTATAGTATCAGTTTTCTAAAGTTTTCAATTTAACTCTCACATGATTTTACAGAAGTGAAGCATAAGTTATATATTGTACAATTTCCAATTTTATTATTTGATGGAATATGTGTGGTTTGAATCCAAATAAAGATATTCTATTCTATTCTATTGCTCTTGATTATGATGATGATTTTTGAATGATTAATAAGAGTTTCGAAGAACAAATCTGTAAATACCGTACGACGTCACAAAGTCAGTTATGTGCTGAGATTAGTATTGTTGGGAGCCCGTATTAGGGCCGGTATTGCGTTCCTCGGCAAATGCCGAGAACGTTAGTTAGTGTAGCAGTGTATAGAAATACTCCTAGACACTTGTGACCCGCTCTGGTTGATTGGCTGTTGTTCCTTCTGTTATGGCGTTGACATTAGTGGCGAGGGTCTGTGTGAATGCTGATTAATGTCTCTTTGAATATCTGCGACTACACCGAGGTAACTAGCACACATGAAGGTCCAATAAGTAGATGTTGCTCAGTCTTACTAGTTGTGCAACAACAAGATTTGCGTGACTCAAATTTACACTGTGTGTGAAGCAAGTACATAATTCAGCGTAGGTGAAAAACCAGTATGACAGGAAACAGCACACACAAGTAGCGCACAACAGATGGCAGGCGTGACAACTGACTGGCATGGTAAATTCACGGTGCTTAAATAGCCTTAAATCGAAAGCTCGCACGCCATTGGTTATTGGCAAATTTCGCTTTTTGTAATTGCTGCCGTGTAAATTAAATTTGAATTTCATTTACGCAATATGTCGGCGAATTGTTCTTGAGCCGTTACATCTCTATGGCATATAAATGAAGTAATATAATTTCTCCAAATTTTCTGCTTTCTCGTTTAATAACACCGTGGCTAGTTTTACCATTTTATATCGACCAGCTACAGTAAACATTAAAGTTACTTTGAAAAAATTGTGGAACGTACATTTTCGAATATAACCTTATCAATGAGATATTTCATTTCTATAGGAATATAATTCCATGGAACGGAAAGAAATATTCAGATGTAATTTTGATCGTGTTCAAGCATTTTGAAAACCAGTCAAGTTAATTAAATATATTTAAATCGACAGACTAAGCACATCCTGCAGAATTTTAGATTGTGGACACTATTCTGACTTAAGCCGCAATAACATTATATAAGATAACAAAATGACAATTCTACAAAACTGCTTCGTGTTCTACTCTTGTTGTTACAAAGTAACAATGCAGAACTTGGTGAGTTTAATATTATTTAATAAAGGCTATAAAATATTAGCTTCCGGTTTTCATTTTTCTGCGTTTATAATATGTTTACAGTTCAATTTTTGTAGAAATAGTTTGACTTTGTTTTAAGTCAACAATTATTTACAATAAGTTTTTGTATTAGTGAAAGCATCTATCTAGGCATGTTTATCAAAAACGTTCATATTCTAAAAACGATGTTTTGGATAAATTTGAACTCAAACAACAAGCGAAAGAATACACCATATTTATTGAATTAGTGACTTCAACTTTAGAGCTGATTTAAGTTCATTAATCACGAGTATAGTTTATTGAAGATTTTTTACAAATGAACTTACTGCTTAATTTATGGGGTTTAATAAGCTGACATAATTAGTAAATATGCGAAAAGGTTAGCTTAGTACGCCATCATTAGTAAGGACAAGGCGTATTGGGGTCAACTAAAATAAATTTTGACAAATTCATCAAGGTTGAATAATTTTGGAAATAAAATCTATGCTCCGTTTGCTTTGCGAATAAATATAGCTCGAAATCGTATTCTGAAATCTCTTAAAGCAAATCTATAGTGGATTTACAATTTTATTCTTAAGAGGAAATACGTTTTTCATAATAGTTTAAGAAACTCGCACTCATTTGATCGTTTATATAAACACATTATTATAAAGAGGAAAAGTGGTGAGTTGATGCACATAGCTAAATGATATAATCCAAAAATAAATTCAATTACACGATGCTAACTTTAATTTTTCTTGAAAAGATTGAAAAAAGAAAACTAAATGGTTAAAACTAAATTATTGATTTTGGTTTTAGCGTAAAAATGAATTTTTTTATATTCCTCAAACACTGGTTTACTTAGTTATATGAGTATTAATATAAAGTTTCTAGGTTAACTGCTTAAATGCGTAAAATTAATATATGAAAAACAATCCTCATCAAAATTTATCCATCTCCCTTTAATTTCCATTATAAGTTACATAATATTTGTTTAAATAAAGAATTAGACCTTGATATAAATATCGGTCTAATTATATGCATGCATTTGTCAGTATGAAATAAGCTTTGAAAAATGCAGAAAATAAAATTATCCAGTAGCACGGTTTCGTCCTTATTTGTAAAACTTCACATTCTGTCCAGAATTTGCGACGGAAAGGGCTCGAACATAGGCACGTTTGCCTCAGAATCACTAAGCTACCTTGGTATGGAAACATACGTAATCTGTTTCGACTTCTCTCCGTATCAATTTCTGGACAGTGTTTGAAGTGTTCTCAATACGGACGAAACCGGTCTACTGGATGAACTGCCTTTTCTACATAGTACATTAGTCAGTTTATATTGAAAAATAATTGTATATGATGTGAATGTGTTTACAACATCGATTGAATCAATTTTTATCATCACCCATACATCGAATTTTTATTTGGTTACGAAACAACCGAAAAACATTTAAAATAAGTGAGGCAATCAGCTATGTATTGTGTAGAAGCTTTCAGATGATTATTCTAATTAAAACAAAACTGACACAACAGTAACTTTCTATATGGATCATCAAAGCAGTATCCTACATGCCACAAATTGATCTAGGAAAATGTTGTCCACACATTTGGAATACGTTTTAAATATGCTTCCGGCAACAGCAGTTAGTATAATATTGAGCTTGCATTTATTATATATCTCCTTTCAATAAAGTAGTTGACTTTAAATTAACACTGAGTGGTGTTATTCTTTCCATTTTCGTTTAGAAATCAAGAAAGCAGTGTCCTGTTGTTTTTGCAGGAACGTTGCCAAGGTAATCAAAATAATAACGAAAGGTATAAGATAAATCAAAATTAATTGGAGTACACTTATCTAGTTAAACATATATAGGATCCAATTAACCATTTTATTTAGATATTCCGCACAATTCAACTTAAACATAAAACACAGAAGTGCTTATAAACAATAATTTTTCTTTTATGTGACTGGATAAATCTATAATCAACGATGAGTTGTAGACGACAGTTGGATAGAGTAAATTTTAAAACTAAAACATGGTTTAGTTCGAATTTAATTAAGAAAACTTGTACGAGGTAAGACATTGAGAAATTTTAATCATTTTTAGGACGTATAGTAATACATTATAAATATTAGAATAAAAGGATAGAAGATAATTTAATATAGGAACAGGAATGTGGATCTTGTTTCTTGTGTGAGCATTACAATGCAAAATATTGGTTTAAAAAGTATTATAACCAAATATGCCTTCCTATTAACTACTATTTGGAAATAACAAGTATTGTCTTATATTTTGTTTATGTACGAGTTAATTTTTTTGAAAAAAACATTAAAGTGTATAATATAAACTAATCATTCTAAATAGAACGCATTTTATTATATTTAGAAGTGATAGAACGTGCAATTTGACTGCAAATTTTATTCTCCGTCTTTCCCTGAACAGTGACTTATATCTAACATAAACTACGCATTTTTGTATTCAGAAGACCTGCCGCTAAATGTACAATAATACAATGCATTTTTACAAAAAATTTAACGCGCCAAACTTCAACAAGAATTTGAAAAATAAATTATTATTACCAGTAACTAAGCCCAACCAAACGGTCAAACATCAGCATAGATTAAATTAAGGCTTTTTTAATTATCAGTAATTGAAATGAGATAAGCATTTTGGAATCGTGGTAGTACCACACTTGACATTACATGAGATTAAAATGTGAAACAAATTTATCAGTCTAATTAAACACTAATCTCGTGCATTTTGCAATTATACATTGAGCATTCGTTAATAGATACAAGTTAGTTCGAATAGGTCAAGAAGATTATAGCATAGCCAGCATTAGAAATAAGATTATCCCATGGAAGCATTCGTTTCGTACTTAATGACGACTAATCCTCAGGAGCCAGTATTATGCCCTATATCCAGTTTATATTTGGGTGATGAATGAGGGGAATTGGACGGCACTATCTCCGATAAGAATGTTTAATCCTGCAGTAGTGGTGCTGACTTTATATGAAGACTTCAACAGTGCCATCTCTTTATATATATTATCTACCAAGCCTGTAATTTGCCAACAATATACCAGTTGAGTCAGTAACTGATAATAACTCAATGCTTGACAAATAAGAACATGGTAGCAATACAATTCTTCCGAGTGGATACATGGTACCAACAAAATTGATTTCAGGATATAATTTATATTTTATAATTACTTTTGAACACATGTTACTTCTTACACTCGGACATTGATCGATATCACTTCTTCCTTTTGTTTGTTCGAAAAAAATATAACAGTTATATCCTGCTTGTTGCCGAGAGCTAATATATATATATATAAAGCAAAATCCGAAAAATTATTATTCATCTACGAAGCACTTTACATAAAACAACAAGCACCCGACCTTAACATTCAAAAGTTTCATCAACATGATATCCTTATCGACTGGCCAAGGATAACAAAATTCAGCAACAATCTACTAGTATCCAGCCAAGAAAAAACAGGCCCTCGACTAGAATCAACAAACGTACAATCGGATTGGCAACAAGGTGAAGTTGAGATAACAGAGGCGCATACGAGGCAACAAGGTGAAGTTGAGATAACAGAGGCGCATACGATGACAGAAGTCTCCAAACAGTGTGAGCGTTTAACACGACAATCAACATTAGCGTTGTTACCAAGCGAAAATAGCACCCTTGCGCAGCGGGGTGAAACGATCAACTATACTGGGAAAAATAGCACTTGTATAGATAACAGTGAACAATTTGTACAAATGGCTAACCCTCAAGTTATCAAAACAATAATGACAAGATCTCAGATATCACTTCGCAATACTGCGAGAATGACCTTTACATGCAAACACACATACACAACACAAACACAAACGCATATACACTCACCTACTAGTCAAAACCAGAAACAGCAGTAATAACGAGTCAGATTTGTCACCAATAACATAACCAATTGACAACCCAAAATGTATAAATATGTATGATTTTATAAGAGATGTTTAGTATTCACGAAATAAATGGCCTTTATCCACTTTGTTATTTGTGTTGTTTTCCTAATTATAAGAATATATATATATATATATATATATATATATATATATATATATATATATATATATATATATATATATGAAATTGTGTGTTGGCAGTTGGGCAAATAGTAAAAAAATAATTCAATTATGACCAGAAGGAAAAACAGAAGTTAGCATGAATGTAAGAGACCTTCCCACGTGAACAGACATTCCGTGCTTAATGGCGAATCATCAGTAATAGCCAGTATTACGCCCAATACCTATTATATATTTCAGTGAGGAATGTGGAACGTTTGAACAACTCAATCTTCTATACACAACTGTATTCAAGAAGTTAGGAATCAATTTCAAATAAATTCCTCGGCATTGTGACTTTCAAAGCAAACTAACTATATGTAATATGGAAAACATTTATAAGCGGTAACTTCGTAATGGTTGAATATCTGATATATGTCATCAAAATTAAGAAAAGTTACCAATCGGGCCGGCTACTTATTTAGGTAGGTTTCTTGTTCTTCGATCAATATCAGTAATCACAAAGTGGATTATTCTTCTGGTCACCTTTAAACGAAATTGTTACTTATTTCCAAATGCTATTGACAGAAATATATATCAATTAGGTGTCCGCAAAATGGTTATAAAATTAGCAAATAACACCAATGCATATAAAAAGATATAATAATTCCAATATGCTTCTTTAAGGTAACGAAACAATAAGATTGGTCGCACGTAGACAGTACTGATTAAGCGTAATTTACATTAGCAGACATTGAAGTGTTACATCGAATAGAATGAGTAATTATGTAAAATTTCAATGATTCTGAAATTAATTAAATAATATTTGCGTTTCAATATTTGAATATGGAAGGAAATTTTTCCATTGTATTTCTTTTTCAACACAGCTCAAGCAATTCGCTCAAATTGTCTGTAAAAATATTGCACGATGCTCCAAAAAAGCTCAATTGCCGAAGAATCCTACACAGTCAAAATCTACTATTCAGGGATGGATAATTCACGTTGCCTTAAAAAAAGACGATTATATTTTTTTCAATGATATTCACCAGTTCTTTAAATGTCTATTGGGTGTTAAACATAGTTTGCTCATTTCTACTTAATAGCTTCTTATTCTTTTATTTCATATTGCATTTTAATATGGCGTTTGAATTGCATAAATTTATCATTATATACATATTATTATGTGTTTTTTTCTATTTTGATAAAAATGTTATTTACTATTTTCCTTGTGCTTCGAACGCATTTGACGTAAACTATACAATTTGAAGGGTGTTAAAATTTACCATAATAACATATGCACTACTTGTATTGATCTAATACATCCAACCGTGAAAAGTTGATAAATATGGCTATTAAATTCCAAAAACTCCTACTGAATGAAACGCATGTTCTATATTTAACGAATGATATAATCAATATAGATTTCGATTTCAGTTTTTCGAATGAGTTAATTACGAAACTACATCTATGTCACTTTCAGGGCCAAAAAATGTTATGTCATGATTCTTTTACATTATGTTCATAACTAATTTGACATAATACAAAATATTAGGAAATGTTGTCATGGAACGTGAAAAATGTATGTCAACAGTTCTTTATCTCTCAGAAAGGTAGTTTAAAATCAATTGTACGTCAGTTCTTTTAGAGTACATCAATTGTTACAAACGAGTAACAAAATGCCAATTTGCATATTTTTATCTCACTTAAACATTGGCCAGCGCGAATATACCAAAAACGAAAATATAAGGTTAGGCAAATAATGTAGCTGTACCGCGGCTTTAATGGCCAATAGCAATATTTACCTATTGGGAATATCAACTAGAAATCTCAAAGCATCAAAAAAAAAATAATATGCCCGCTGCCTTCTTGCACCCAACATTAATAAATTCGTTTATAACGCGGGTCCTACAGCTGTGACATTTTAATTAATAAACAATATTTTCTACGCTTAGTTCCGTTATTAACTCGGCATTAATAGGTAGAAGTTAAAGATATAAAATAAACGAAAACTATTCGGTTTGTAAATGGTTAGTAATCTGTGTCGACGCTGTCTTTTTTGTTAAGCTTAAAAAACACCAATTTATGGGTTAAACTTTGAGTATATGGATTTTTAAAATGAGCTAGAGAAATTTCGTTTCAACTTTGTATAATGCCACGTTAAGTTGTTATTTGACAAGCGAGGTTGAGGAATAAATATTTTTAGATACTATTCATTTTGCCGATGTATAGAGATTGCTCTTTCGTATTGACAATTGAACATAACATTACTCTCTGATTGTCCAATGTGATCATTATAAAAATGTACTTTTTCGTTGAAATTTATCCTCCTAGTGTTTATTTGTGTAGCACAGTCTCGTCCGAAAGGTAGGCTTTGTTAGAATATTTGATATTGTCATCAGTTTTGCCAACAACGCACAGACCGCGCAACTGAAATAAATTGATGATATTCAATTACAATCGCAGTCTCTTCATCAGATGTTCTCCTATTACCTCAATGTTGTGCCTTTAGCAAATCCTCCTAAATCGGTTGATCACTTTTTTTTATTAGAAGCCTGTGCTTCATGTCAGAAATTAGGAAGCTACTCTTTTATAAATTTATTTTCATGCGAAAAAAACTTGTTCTATATAACGATTTTGTGAAACTATAATCCTACTTACGGTGTGGCAGCAATCTAGTAATTGATGCACTTTCTAATACTCTTCATTTTAAATTTGAGTATAATATGTTGTTTGGCTTTATTGTCCTTTTAAAATATTTTTCTAGAATTGACTACATTTAGAATAAACTTTACTGTATTATTATTATTATATAAAAGGAAATTTTGATATTGTAATGTTAGTAATGTTCCTTTTGCGTTATGCTTCACAATTTTTGCTACAAAATACGTGGGATACACTATTAATTGGACAGAAAATCTCCCCATCGAACATAATTTCAACGTGATTTGTATAGTCTAATATTTTTTTATTGATATCATTCTCGTAAATCGAATTAAACTGGAATATATTTAGAATTGAGCCTCAACGATTCACTTTTGACATTTAAAATATTATTTTTGTAAATGGTGAATTTTTTCAAAGATTTATCGATTTTACTCTATTCATAAAGCGAAATTAATCATCATCCGCAATCATATCACCATTATCTGTTGCATTACATAAGGGCAACGTCACTAATCTTTCATGGGAGGGCCAGAATTTTACGAGTATTAAATATAAAAGCCAAATTGTCTGTGTACACGCATTTTAAACAATAATTGATTGCGCGGGTGGTGGTAACAAATTCTTTAAATCAAGTTTGCGAGCTTGAAGTAAACACCAATCCCATTGTATTTAACCAGTCATCGAACAACATAACAAAACTACCGCCAGCCGCAACGCACAGCGCGCTTCGACCTTCCATGCAGCTGGCGGTAGTTTTGTTATGTTGTTCGACGACGGTTAAATCACAATAAGGATGTGTTTTCAACTTTTTAAAGATTGTTCGCAATCGTTTAAATTGTATTGCCTATATATGTATATGTGGCGAAAGCTGCAAACAGTTAATGTTCGTGACTGCATAGAAATTGTGCAGCCGACATTTCCAGTCAAGGTCAATGTATGCAAGACTGCTAGAGGTAAGAGCTGCATATCTAAATTTGATTTCCATATATATTCAATGCGGTTTGATCCTCGATAGTCAGTTTGCCGTCGTACTCTGATGATGATCATGGAAGGTCGAAACGCGTCAGTGCGTTGCAGCTGGCGGTAGTTTTGTTATGTTGTTCGATGACTGGTTAAATAAAATGGGATTGGTGTTTACTTCAAGCACGCAAACTTGATTTAAAGAATGTGTACACGCATGTCTGTCTGTGATGTGGCATCGAAAAATAAGTTATTTTTTCAGTTTGTAATTCATTTTCCAATGTGCAGCTAACTCAAGATTAATGCCTCGCGTGCCAAAGATCTTTTTTCGAGCGAATAACAAATTTCCTTATTTAACTTGACAAGTTATGGTATATGTTAGTATAAGTGAACATTTTTTAGCAGTTCCAACATTCTGGAATCATGGTGGTTAGGACGAAGGTGTTATCATAATTATTATCAAATACTAATTTAAAGTAAGACATTTTCTGAATAACAGGATAATACCAACTACAATTTGATACATCCTATGGGAATGCTGGTCTTCAACTTGGGTACATACTTCGAAATAAGTTGCATTCCGCTGTGCTGTTTTAGTAGATTTAAAAGTTAACTGTATACATATAAATTAAACGAAAATTTCAAATTGGAGTCTTCGATTTTAACAACAAAGCAAAAGTTGTTTCGCAGATAGTGGATGAAGGAAATGAGAATGGAGCTATAATGACAGATGCTTCTGAATTTTGAAATGTTTACGTTTAAATTTATATATAAATGCAAGGATTCATTTCATTGAATTTATACAATATTGCAGGTTTTTACAAAAAAATGAATTTCCTTACGCTTATATCACCAGACGCTCATATTTCTAAAAACTTTTACAATCATGCTCACATAATATGGCGTGCCTCAATTATTTTTTTTCTACAAACTTCACACAAGCTAATGCGGATGAGTATTTACTGCAGGTTCTCAAATGATAAATCCTTTCAGAATGTTTCCCTGTTTCGTGCCAAATGATTACTGGCAACTTTGTTCATGGATTACACCTTATTTACTGAATATGATAACCAGATTTAAGATTGGTTAGGAAAACCATTTCAAAAAATATATACCGACATAAAACTTTACAAATACTTGTTCTATGTTGCCTGCAAAGTGCCAACAAGTTTAAGTCGTAACTGGAATCATGTTTTCTAATTTAAATATCTAGACCGCATTCTGTGTAACAATTTGAAATTTCATTTTGAGGTAAATCTATAATTTAGGTAGAACGTTTAATAATTAATAAAAAACGTGCAGTTTTAAAATAATTTGATGTTTTCTAAGTAACGTTAATACTAAAAAACTTAATAGGGATTTTATTTCAAATTCTTTCATTAATATATGAAAAGAACCGAATTTCTACATTAATCTCAAAGAAAAGTAGAAAAAATTTGGGGTCTGCGAAGTCGTGACAAATAGAAACATACTATCAATTACGTATATCGCATCGATCACAAATTCAACACCAATAATTTCTGCCCTTCTATAATCAGAGGACGCTTCATACATTTGCTTATTTTACATTTTGGTACATATCAGCGAAACGATATGTTCTCGATACGCGTACGTGGTTTCATCTCTTAAATGCTTAATTTTGATCGTGGTATACTATATAGGCGGGGGACACGTCACTGAATCGTTATTTGCGTTTGATTTATTCAATATTCCAGCGAAAGGCTCATCATATAGTGACATAATTTAAGTTCGTTTAAAATTTGATTTAAAATTCAGAGAAGTCAAAAGCGCTATTTATAATGAAATAGTGAAAATACTGTGGCAAATACAAAACTATTATTGAAACCATGTTGGTAGACTTATTAGATATCAATTTGAGGATACTTTGTTGGTACGAAAACAGTTTTATATTGCCTTGCGGAATAAAAAAAAATTGCAGCCCAGTTTATTTGAGCAGCCAATATATAAGCGGGCTTTGAGCCAGAATTTAACAAAACTGTTTCCGAATTAAATATTTTGCCAAACTAAATTTTCGTTTAGGTTTACTTGACAAAATACGGTACAAAGTTTTATTGTGTGTCACCGAGGATCAGACATAAGAAGGTTTCTCTCGTAGTCGTAAAACTCATCATCTCGGTCTCAGAGCTCGAGCATTGCATGAAATGTACTTTTGCCTTACCAATTTTTAATGGTATGTCTTACCTTTCTCTGCCGCTTTATGCAAAAGATTCAAATATCTAACTCCGAACGATCAATACATGACTGAAATCCAGTAATAGCGAAGCTTGTCTAATAGAAAAGTTAAGTTTTATGTCGTAAGATATGCATAAGTTTATTTCAATGTCTTAATTAACGATCGCTTTAATTCACACCGTAGTAAACGCATAATTTTTGACAATACTTTTGTATCTTAACAGACACAAAATAATTATGGTCATTATTTTGCATGCGAGATGTCAATCCGGCTTCATTCTACTGTTATAAAGGTCTGATTAGCTTCCCCATTAAAATATATTTTATTTTATATTTCCATTTATATATATATATTGAAGCAAATTTTTGAAATGTAATTTAAGAATTGTTTTAAATCTGTTGTGTTTAATTGCGTCTCCACTCTACCTAATGACAAAATTTGTGGCTTGCGGCTTCCCACGTATTTCTTGTTTATATAAACATGAAACATCCGCAATAATATATGATTAAAGAAAGATAAATTTGCGACGTCAGCAAATAGAAATGCCTACGTAGCAAGACCAATTAAACTAGTGTAATTGCCAGCAAAATTAAATGATTGGAGTCTAGACACGCAATCATTGAATGGAAGAACTCAGCGTCCCTATCACTCCGGAGTGACGATGGCAAGTATATATTCAATTAACTATATTACAATATTACTAATGCAGAAATTAATTTTTTTAAAGTAAACAAGAAATTTGATTGAACACCAGTATGTATCCCAGTAAATAAAATATATTTTTTATAATGCAAGATTAAATTCATATTACGTTGAATTAAAATAATTTTACAATGAATATTCTGGCTTAGAATATTCTTGGTTAGTTTATCTGAGGACTGGAAAATCAATACCTGCAATACAATTAATATAAGCTGCATGCTAGAAAAAAATAACATGGATAAAAATGTGAATTAAAAAAATCGTATTAAATGTTTGACCTAAGCAGCAAAAGTGGAATACAGTTTAACTGTATGATAAAGGTAAATGCCTATGTGGAATTAGATATAAATAAATTAATTAAAGTTTCAAGAATTTCTTTGAAATATAGGCGTTAAGATTAGCATACGCCGCGTTTATTACTAAGATAAATTAAACATGGAGCAAATATTAAGTAGAATTCAAATTTATTTACATTATATCAAAACTGCCCAATGTATTAGTTGCGCATTGCCTTAAAAATATTTCCTAATTTTCTTGTTACAAATCGTTTTCTTTTTAACCAAGAGCATTCTGACTTTTGTCCATTATGGATTGTTTGCATCAATATCGCGATTTCTAATTTGTCTACTACTCTACAATTTAAGACATGAATTGTTGATTGAGATTACATTTATATCCTAAAAATCATTGACGTATTTTGAATGTCGTGGACGATACACGCAAGCACTATTCGAAGTTGACGATTTGGCCGGACATCACATTTTTTCACATTGCATATGGTCTGTATATGCTGCTAAAATTATAAAAGTTTTTTCGCCTTGTCATTCTATAATTGTCTTTTTTTACATAGTTGCATCCGCAAACGAAACTCGGCCGATTACAGTTTATTAGACTTTTTTTAATCTTGGACTATTATGTTAAATATTGCAAATTTTAGTTTTTTTATATCCTTTGGTTCAGTTTTCTATGCTAATTATTCTTAATACCAGTATTCTAAACAAAAGCAGTGAAACAAAATTTATTCAAGAAGTAAACGCACATAGGCGAGGCATTTGTGAAGCTGTCGACCATATGTGGAAATAATTTTACTAGTTGGGAAATAAAATTGTACACACATGTCTGATAAACGTAAAAGTTATTCATGATCGATATTTCCGAAAAAAATATTCCAGAAAAGCCTTGCTTTTAAGCTATTACTGTAGTATAAAATTGGCACAATAGGTGCAAGAATATATTTGATTCGTACTATAGCGGGCGTCTAAGTTAAATTTAGTTATAAACACAAATCCGTTACAGTTGTATATCCATTAAATCTACATATCTTGACAGCATATGCACATTTAAGCTCAAAAGAAACAACTTTGTGTGGCATATTGAAACTTGACAAGCGAAAATATTTGTGCGTACATAGCGCATTTGTGTGCAAACAGCATTAAGTTTAGGGACAAAATCAGCTTATGAATAACCAGCAGAATTACTATTCGTAGTATCAGTATCAGTAGTAGAAGTATTATTGGAACTATTTGATTTTTGTGACAGTGTTCGTCGAAGAAGTAGATTAGGTATTCTTAGTAGTGGTTGCAGAGGAATTGGTAGTAGCTGGTTTAATAGTAATAATTGTAGTTATGGTAGCAGTAATGGTAGTATTAGCGGTTGTTGATGTAATAATAGTAATATTATAAAAGTGAAAAAAGTAATAATAATATTAGTAATACTAATAGTAGAACTAGTAATGAGTATTGGAAGTAGTATTAGTAGTAGCTGTAAAAGGATTTTTTGTTTAATTAATTAATGTTGTTTTTATTTTGGTTGTAATATTAGTAATAGAATTAGTAATGTTATTGTTAGCAATACGTATAGTAGTATAAGATAAAAAATTGAAACAGATCAATACTTCTTCTAATAAAAATTAACGTTTGCATCTAGGAGAGGCATTTGACAGTTTAAAACTTCTGCATCAATAACCGGAATTGGGAAAATCATAAATTTATACGTCATTTCTGCGCATTAGTTACTGCTATTGAAGATAAAAGAAGATTCAAAAATTCTTTCTTGCTCGTCATATTGAGACATATTTTGTTCGCATTCCATTTACGCACTAAGCAGAAAGCTAATCAGTTTTTAAAATTATGCTTATTGATTTACGTGAGTAGACAAAGCTACATTAAGTTTCAGACACGCAAATCCTACAGAGGCGTTCCTTTAAAGGGCATGCAAGCATCCACTGTATTTATTTTGCAAAATGTTTATTTTTGCTTCATTTACCTGTAAAATTATAGTCTAAATCCCTTCATTCACACAAAAAGCGAAGCCATTTCTCGAATTTATAAATGTTCTTCGCAATATACCTTTGGGTGCATTATTTTAAAGTGAAACTACTAAGGTTAACCCTCACAGGGCTTTATTTCAACGTTATTAAAATTATGTTTAAAACAAATTTTAATTATTGGTATTTTGGTATTTATCATTTTGCTCTTTTTAAAGATGGATACATATAATTTAAAGGAATGATATCAGTCTATTTTCACGTCTACTGTAATAGATTAAATTCGTTAGAGCTATATTGCAACAATAATTTTGACCTGTATTGAGATATATTAAGTAGCCATTAATGGCGAATAGTGTCTACATAATACGCTCTGTTATTTACACAAAAGTAGAAATGTACAGAAACAGAAATCATTGGTTATAAAATAGTAATGGTAGAATAATGTTTTAGTGTACATATCTCAGAAGTATATGAATAATTAAATTATTGTCGGTTTTTTCACTGTAAGTAAAATAAAATCTTCATTTAGTATTATACACATACTAATATAGATAAATTTAATTCTATAAATGAAGTCTATTTATTAATCCTTTAGAACAGATTCCTATTTGAATATCATTCATACGTACGGTGATATTGGAAGTGGAATTTCACAACATTTCAACCAATATTTGTGTTCAAAATACGATCTAACAGGACGAAAATAAATAAACAATCTCTACGTAAATATTATTTAGCAATATACATGCGAAAGTTGACGTAGGTCGATCGACCGGACGGTTAATTACTCGAGTGAGAGAATATTGCAACTTAAATGCCTGTTTTAAATTCAATAATGAATACACGTCTGCACTTGCACACACGTCGTTTTAATCTCAAACAGATGTTCTCCAGACGTACCATTTAAGATAATGCCTTGGTTTTATTTCAGAAAAGAGTTAGGCAGATACGGAGCTTTTTGTATAAACAAACGGCAGCCAGAATTATGCAAGCAGATAGAAGCTTGTTCGGGCATTGATCTTGAACTGGAGGTGATGCGCGCAACTCATCGGTTGCTTCCTTATTTCACACTCTCCTTGTTTACATTTTTCTATCTTGTTTAGAATAGTTGTTAATGATGTGCGAGATAAGCCAATCAAATAGCAATATTTTTTTATTATCATGAAATAAAGTTTGGTTAGCATAATTTACTAATTTTCAACTTTTTTATAAAGACAAATTCTTCTTGACTTTTTAAACGAAAATCCAGATTGCTTCGTAATTATTTATACAAAACCAACATTGCTTTATACATATTTTACATTTCCAATAGACTGTTTGTGTAAGTAAAAAATTAATGCCGCGACATATCTTCATGATTTTTTGCAAATTGCTTCCTTTATGTAACAGATTAATATTTAACGTTCGTTAATAAAACAAAATTTTATGTTAAAGTTATTTCTGACAATTTTTATTCGCTACATCGACCAACTGACAATGCGTTAACTATTTATTCAAATGTAGAAAAACATGTGGATATTGCGACGGAAATTAGAAGTATCAAATCAGACATGGCATTATTTGACTATGTAAGGTAACTAAAAGAATGCTCATTTCAGAGGAAAAATAAAGAAGGCTTAACAATATGGACGTGTCTGAGAAAATGTTTTTTTCGAGGAAATAATTGCAAACAAGGTGACTTCAATTTTTTGTCTACGATAGACAGAAAGAGGAGCAACGGCAATTTGTTTAGAAAAATTTGTTTTAAATTACTTGGAAAATGTACATATTTGAAATTTGTAAATATAATATAAATAAATAAATATAAATAATATAAAAGCAAGAATAGTTCACTTCTGATAATTGTGTATCACAAAATTAAATAGTATTTTCACACTTTGGATTACCAATCTTTAAATATTTTAACCAGTAGCATCAGGTAAAGAGGTAGCGCAGCGAAAATGCTAAGACTAGATTGATTGA
The DNA here is from genome assembly GCA_029291075.1 of Eudiplozoon nipponicum. Taxonomy (NCBI): domain Eukaryota; kingdom Metazoa; phylum Platyhelminthes; class Monogenea; order Mazocraeidea; family Diplozoidae; genus Eudiplozoon; species Eudiplozoon nipponicum. Next base: position 189,232 of record JAQBSW010000208.1, read on the forward strand.
AAATTAGGAGGGGAAAAAATGATTACGTAAAATTAATTGATTTTCAAAATTTGAAGCAAATTATATGCTCTTTAATTCTACAACTTTATCCAAAGCATTCTCTGCCAAATATGTGTAACTTACCTCAATACTGAGTTAGTGTGAAACTACATATACAACATCTATATACAATAGTTACAGTTTGATCACCAGCGCCACTAATTTGCCAAGCTACCACTTCGATTTACGAACACTTACGCAAACAGACAGCCAAATCTGTTATACGACGACATTCCCGAAGAGTAGGCACCAATAACACGTAAATAATATCAGGCTTCTTTATTGTACTTAGTCAGCTAATTGAATCTTGCAGCCATCCTCTCGATCCAATGTCTAGTTAGTGTAAGAGAAAAATCTTAGTTGGTAATTGCGAATTTAAAAGGTAGAACTATGCCTTCCTTTATACTGCATTTTGGACACATTCCAGGCTAGCCATGTCCTAACTTATTTTTATTATGCCTATGTTAAGCGTTCTATGCCGTTTTACTTGCAATTAATTTATTCATGATGTATTGGATAAAAAAGTTAAAATGATGAAAATGTGCAGATATGGTTGTAAAATATAATGATATTTGCGATCGTTTAAAGCCTAAACCTGTGGTAAATTCTTTTACATGTCGCTGTAAATAAAATTTATAACGAAATAGACATAATTTAATTCGATCATTTGACAAACTGAATGCAAATGCTATTAACTTCTCGCAAGGGGTTACCTTTTTTGCAATAGCTAGCCTTTCGTAATATGAAAATTAACTCTAACAAACTTTTTAATTTAGATTAATATTTGTGCGACATGTTTAAGAGATATGATTTATAATTGAACGTTGCTCCGACTTACATATAAATGACAAGGATTTATATATATATATATATATATATATATATATATATATATATATATATGATTATTTTTAAATTTACTTATTTAAATAGTTCTTAAATTTTGACTCTGGTGGGTGTATTTAAGTTGAGCTTGTTAATATTCTTGGGTTAATTTGAATAGGCGTATTGTGCCAGTAGTTTTTTAATACATCTCGTTAAACATTTGCTATAATAGTGAACACTGTTAAGATAATGATTGTTTATTTTTAAATTACTTGAAAATGTTCGAAATAATGATCTTCTTATTATGCCTTTTTTGATTTAGTGGAGCTGCGTACTAGAAAAATCAGGCAACAATAGTGACACCAAAAATGTTGAAACATCTAGACTACCTAAAAGCCGTCCGGTCATAAAAACTGACAGCTGATAAAATATCGCAACTCTCGATATGTTGGATTTACAAGCTTGTTCAATAATTAGCAGTGATAGACTAGAGGAAGCAGTTGATAAATTACAATTTCTGTTTAGGTCGTGAAATAGCCAGATTACCAGAAACCATGGAGAAATTTTGCAAGAAGGATTCCGGTCCGCCATTGCTTCAAACGAAGTGTCCTCGCCAAAACCGTACTTTCCCCAACTATCCTCACATTGTATGCAGAGTCATCATTGGCAACAACATAATGTACGTAGATCAGCATTCAGAAACCCTGATATTCGTTAAAAGTGAAATAGGTGTCCCCCAGTGGCCAGCCCAAGTAATTGGCGTATAAATCATCACATTTGGGGACTCAGCATTAGAAATAGCATGAAACCGTATCAAGATTGAACCATGTGTGAATTTCAACGCTTGCTCACTGGAAACTCATCCGAAAAGAAAGCGAAGACCCATATACAGAAAATCACAGATGAAATAATGCCGGAGCTTATTATTTCTGTTTCTCAGCAAACTGCGTCGTTATTAGTTGTTACCGATTGGTCCTCGAGGGTGGCGTTTGTGCAATATACTGCTGCTGCCATGTCGTTAGGAAAACATAATTTACTGTAATATGCAGTACTGATAACCATTTAAAGGCAGCCAGCGGCCAGTCAATCTAAACACATTGGTTTATTATATTACCACGGTTCATTATGTCTACAATGTGTTTTCTTGTGGACGTTTGTCATCATGTACATTAGACATTGATAGTTTAGCGAAATATGGACTGATACATGATGGAGTCAAAGGTACTTTGCTAGACCTTGTAACACATATAATTGATTGTCCCTTCGTTAATAGTAACAACCATCTAATGATTTCAGTCAAGACCAATGACTTGTACGAATCCGCTCATCTATGAGTACCTGAAATAATTAAATATTTTTCAAAAAATATGAACATTAATATGCCAGATTCTAACAGTACAAAATAGATTGATTACGCGACCCAATATAACACCTAAATTCCCACCAGTGTTTCAACCCTTAGATCAGAACATATTACAGACTGCCAAGGCCATTGTTGTCATGAAGCTGAAGGACGGTATTATTTATGCCAGTTCTGGTCAATGGGCATCACCGATACCAATGCAAGCCAAACAACACGTCGGTGATTGGAAATTATGTGATGATAATCTGGCACATAGCGTAGTTAGAATTTCTGATTCATATATAATAAATAATACGAAGCATATTAGTGGCGAATTTGCTCAACTAAAATGGTTTACAAGGTTTAAACTTAAATCATTATACAGTGGTATCTCGAGATACGAGTATAATTCGTTCCAGAACCGAGCTCGTAAGTCAATCGGCTCGTATCTCAAACGAATTTCTCCCATTTAAAATAACTGTTTTCGATTTAATCCCATAAGGTCCTATGGAATAAACCCAACCCATAGTAAATTATGAATAAATATATGTTTTTAAATAACAAATAACCACCTATATTTAAATAATACATAACAAAATATGAAATTAAGAAATAAAAGAGTTGATTAGCATAAAAGTCTTACTTTGGAGACAGACCAAAGCGGCTAACAAAAGTGAACGACAAGGAGGAGGAAGTGGGGAAGGAATGGTGGCACTCATGACACGTACGTTAACGGCGCTGTTTAAAAGCTTCTCTATTTCCTCGTGAATTTTTGTCCTTAATAGGGAAATAATTGTGGCTCTTTTTGCTGTTGAAGCAATCTTGATGGCATTCGTTTACTTCAATATCGTACAAATTGTCGATTAACTATGATCATAGATCTTTGCGAGTCCAATCATTCGTACACCACGCTCATGTTTTTCTATTTTTTCTTGATTTTGTTTTACCGACATCATCCTATTCTTCCTATCACCATTGCACTTAACACTCACTTTCTTCAGCCCCATGATAACACACAATTTAGTTCAGTAATCACGTAAAAATGAAAAAAAATATTTTACAGCGCACAAGATACACTTCGATTCCGGCGGGTTAAACGTGCGAGTGAGCGAGAGATTCTCTCGGATGATGATCGACCCTGCGCAGCAACCAGCTGAACTATACGAATACACGGCTCATATCTCGGATTTGGACTCGTATCTTGAACGAAAATATGGCCCGTGCTCCGACTTCTATATAAAAGAACTCGTGTGATAGGCTGCTCGTATCCCGAGGTACCACTGCACTATTTAATACTGCTAGATAGAGAGAGGGCTACGCAAAGACAGATTTCATTATAATTTTTTTTGTTTTTGAGTATCTTCAAATGTCCTTCGGTCAACGCAATGCATTTCAGAGATCTATGAATAAGTTTCCAAATAGACTTCCGCACACCCATTCCTAAATTCATGATATAATTCTAACATATTATGATGAAGTAGGTCGGCATTAAACCATCAGCAAAAAGACATTCCGTTGCATTCATCAGTTCAATTTCGTGTTAAACATAGACAAGTGAGTATGGGCCATTCAAATTTTCGACCGACGCATCAGATGTTTATCATCATATCAATCATCAACAAGTATGTCCGAATATAAATACCAAAGTTACATTATATATATATATATATATATATATATATATATATATATATATATATATATATATATATATATATATATATATGACAGAATTTTGTTTTCTCAGGCTCAAACCTGAATTTAAATAATCCATCTTGTTCAAAATGAAATACTTAGTAATAAGCAAAAATGCATTACAGCAGGTATTACGCGGAATTAAAAATAATATTTATTAAAAAGGAATAAAACAAAATAAAATAAAGATAGTTAATTTTCCGTATGTTGAAAGAATTGTTTTTCGTTCTGGTTGCGAAAGGTCAATCTTCAAAACAGTACAGACCTGTTATTAGTAAGTAAAATGCATCACATCGTGTTTACACTCCAAGCACTATTATAAATTTTATTATATCCTTAACACATTGATTAGAGAAAATCCATTTTCCAACAATTAATTTTTAAATACAAACAGAGTCAGGAATGTACGTTTGTACCAACGATATATGAAATTAGATAACTAATTGATTATATATGTTTTGTGGTAGTGCGTATTAATTATTACTATCATCAAATTTACCTATGTCATCAGATTTCAATCACCTTAAAGGGCACATTTTTGGCAGTAATAACTGACATTTTCAACCAGGCGGTCATTTTGATCCCTATCATACGATTGAGAAAATGCAGTTGTTTCAAAAACATTTGACTTGGATTTACAAATACCTTCAATCGTCGATAGAGATTCAGAAATTTCCTTTTGCCAAAATGTAGCATATTGATATTTTGATTTATACAATTATTCCAAATGAAGTAAATATTAATCGATGAGATATCTTATGGTAAAACATATTTTCTTATGGCGAATATTGCTAAAAACGTGTCGAATAAATATATTTTTGCAGCTTAAGCGCTATTAGGCGTGGCTTTGTAACTAGGCATTTCACTAATTACAGCAAATATGATTATGCATCTCTTGATTTGTACATAATTTGGGAAATCAAAAAAAGTCGAAACATTTAATAAAGAATTTTTATGGGTCTTTCACAATTAATGTTTTCTTAAAAGTATTCATTCACATTGTAGCAGAACAAAGTGCGGCCGCAAGTAAATTTAGTTCACAAAATAGCAAACCTGATAAGTACGAATCAAAATCCCTGCGTCGATATATATGACAAATACTAATATAGACAAAGCAGTTTTAGTTGACATTTATTGGAGATCTGATTGCAATTTTAATTATATATATATATATATATATATATATATATATATATATATATATATATATATATATAATCAGTAAGAGAAAACTTTTACTAACAATGTGTTTGCTCTTCCTGATAAGAATACACTGTATCATATATAAAGGACGTACTCAAGTGAGATATTGTCAGTATTTAAAACAATCCTTACCTAGTCCTTAAATTTTACTTTAATCTACATCAGAATGTTGCAGTACATATCCGGAAAAAATCACTTAACTTTTTTGTACACAAACGTATATTGAACATGTTACATGGTATTATTATTTAAACGCACGTAATAAAATAGGACACAGAAAATGCTTTTTTTATATTTTATCAATTAACTGTTATTTTTTCATGTCAGCACACTGCATAAAAAGTCATTAATTGTCTGAATTTTTTGCTAACGCCATTAAGAAACTCTGACTACAGTCAAAGGTCTGCGATCTAATTTAAACAAAATTTATGCTTGAATGACTGTATGTGCATATAAAACAAAATAACTTATTATAGATGAATTTATTAAACTCAATGAACATTGTTCTCAACTTAGCAAATTGCCACGAATGAATATTAGTGGTAGACTACAAAATACAGATAATTTAAACAAGGAAATAGAACTTGATAAATGAGAACGCCAAGTTATTCAATTTTGTCAACTTAATATTAAGCTTAAATGAAATGAATTCGTAATCAGCTTCCATTAATATTTCTACAATTTGCATTTCCTCAAGCTTTCACAAATTGGTTATTCACTTCTGAAATTGCATCTGTTTGGCTTCTTAAAGACAACACTTAATGAAGGTATGTCAACAATTTAAAAAATATCTATCACAATTGCAGATGTGTATTTAGCGGTTTACATTTCAACACCTTTGCAAGTTATATAATCACCGATTGTAAGAATGGTCTTAATGAGTTGATTGACAACTCTCATTTGTTAAAATTTATTAATGAATGAATTTTAGGTAATAAAGCGGAAATTAATTTTCATCCCAAACGCGCGATTTAACACAACGATTCATACAGCATTCTAAGCCTTGCTGACCCATTGTTCTCAACTTGTTACTAGGTAAAATCTTATAATCAAAACTTCCGTTCAAGCAAATTACCTTGTTTAGAAATAACAGTAATAATGTATTTCTCATTGTGATTTTAAATTAATCGAACATTTTTCTTAAGTTAGATTTAAACTTTTGATTAATTTCACTCAACGTGTCTGCATTTGTAATTTTAATCTTTTAAAAAACAGTCAATAATCCAACACGTCTTAATCTGATCCGGGTTTCGCTTCACACTGTGGATTATTTAAAGTCTTCATTTCTTCGAAACATATATTTGCGTAGACATTGTCTTGTTTCTACATCGTTCCATATTTCAATACGTCAACTATCGAAAAATAATAAACTGACTTAGAAATATCGTTTTAACATGATCGTTTTTACTTTGATTTTCAACTTTAACAAAATCAACTGTTGCTCAGAGTATGTGTACACCTGGGCATATCTTCTATTTATTCACTAAATAATAATAATTATATAATAGTGTATGTGGGTAAATGTGTTAGCCAAACAGATTCTCAGTTTGCGACACCCAGCTGAGTGAACTATTTTCCATTTACAAAGAAAATGATAAAATGAATTTAACCCAGCGTTCAAAGCTTTCAACACACACGAATCCACATAGTTACCCCCATTCTATCTCTTTATTCGAATTTACGACTTCAAAAAAAAATTATATTGATATTTTTGCGCAAACAAATAACTCATTTAAATGTTCTGTGGTTACATAAAACTAATCTTTTTCTATTGCAGAATTAGTTATTGCATTTTTAATCGAAAAGCCGTAAAGACGGTACGCAAATAAGAGGATTGCTTTTCTATTAGCCATTTTATTCAAAACTCCCACCAGGTATTTGACTTCATGATAGCTACTGACAAAAACACAAAGTAAAATAAATTTCATAATTTTCCAGGTGATCATGTTGAACAAGTTAAATGTAAACGTTTTTTGCTGTCTCGCCTTATTTTTTCTCTAATTTATTGACGAAAATGTAAAACACCTCATGCGTGGCGCAATTTCGTTTTTATTAACACTGATATAGACATAGTCCGGCAGACAAATTGGTAGATATCATGAGTAGCTAATTTGTAGTTAGATAGTAATCGGGAAATTAAATTTATTAACCATTTCTAAATTACATAATTAATGCGACAACAAGACATAAAATGTATTTCCCGGATAGTAACAGACTTAACTAAGCTAAATTTCATACTTAACACGTAGCATTATCATTTTCTTCGACTAAGAGCTTACCTGTGCTTTAAATAAATATAAAACAATTAGAAACTGCTTGTTGCGAGTACCTAGTGGAAATGAAATTGTAAATTTTGTGTTGCAAACATAGTGACAAATTAGTTCAAACTGGACCAAAAGGATAAATCAAAGAGAGTATGAACTGAAAGTAAATACTCATGTGCTCAATTGATTCGTGGTTACTGACGACTTATCAGTAGGAGTCGGTATCACGCCCGACATCCACTATATATTTGGATGGAATATGAGGGAAAATTGAACAGTGCAATCTTCTATACTAATTTGTATATCTGCAGTATTAGAGTTAACTTCATATAAAGTCTTAGATAATGCGACTTCAATGCCAACTCACAAAATAAAACTGAAAATTTTATGTGGTGTCCGTCAGATAGTGTCATTGGTTAGAGCAACAGATTCCGAAGCAGACATTCCCAGGTTCATGCTCTGTTCGCAGAAAATTCTGAACAGTACATGATGAGTTCCCCGTAAGGACGAAACTGGACTTAGGGATGAATTGCCTTTTATACACTATAAATATTTAGTTTATAATGTCAAATGTAAGCACATCATGAATCGAGTGTTTACATCAAGATCTGAACTTTGATTAAAGTAATTGTTATTACCGCCCGCGCAGCCAATGTTCGTTCATTTATATAAATATTCATTGTTATACCACTTCCAAATTTAGCATTGCGTCTGTTCTATCATGACAGATTATCTAAAGTGATGTCATATAAGCTCCATTAAAAGGAAAGGAAAACAAAATTAAAAATAAATAGTATAACATTGACAATTGTGGGTATTGTTCGGCAGGTTCTATCAGTATTTAGAGCACCAGATCTCGAAGCCTTCGTGTTCGGTTTCGATCATTGTCCGCTGCAAATTCTGGACAGTACACTATGAGTTGCCAATAAGAACGAAATTGGTCTGTTAGATGAACTGCCTTTTTTACACTTATGAATACTTAGTATATACTGAAAAATGTATGTAAATAATGAATCAGTTGTTTTTATCAAGATCGAAACTTTGATTAAAGTAAATCTCGACTACATGTTTAATTTTCAGTTTCAAACCAGCAGCTGCGCCCAAACACTATAAAATTACTCTTAGTATTAAAGAACATATGTTTATTTGCAAAATATGTATGTCTAATTTTCGAAAATCTGCCATATTAAATAAATTGAGGACAGGAAAGCGGAAGGTTTGTTTGGACAATGATACTGGAAAAATAATTCAACACCAATGCTTATCGAAAGTCAATTTCGGTGCAAGAAGAGATGGCACCTCCGATCAGGCAGCACTGTTAATAATATGATCTTTAAAGCAGGTAAATGATGCGTGTTCATTCTAAAAAAAATTAAAACTGAACGTAAAATTATTTTCACAAAAAAATTTACTTTATCTCCCTCGTCTATCTATCATCTATAAATATTTAAATGCAGAAGCATACGTTGCCTGACTAATAGGAATCAATTCATCATTAATAATTCAGAACAGTACCTTTTTCATGGTTGCTATGTCTCGATTTACAGCGTACACAGAAAAAGTTCATTTCATTCTTTGAATAACTTTCTGAAACCAGGCCTGGTGGTATGTGCTCAAGCATTGTTTTCGTAAGTGACATTGACGTGCGAGTGGGTTTTGTTTTAAATTTTATTATTTCAGAAGAAAAGGATGATTTTAAATCGCCTAAATTCGTAGATGATTATAAAGGTTGATTTTTCATCACTGAAATGGAAGTTTGAGAATTAATGTTTAAGGGGGTCTATTGTAATTTAAATTGTACGTCCTACATTTCCTTTCCTGATATTTGTTTGGAGCAGATGAGGTCGTTTTTTATTTCTAGTTTGTGTAAAATTAGGCAAACTATTTTTAATGCATTTTTAATAAAAAAATAAAAATTCATGATTAATGAAAGTGCTATATCAACATTTTATTAACAATTTCTTAGGGTTACCTTATTAAAATATACACCGTCTTACTCTTACTTAAATTTTTATTTCATGTTTAGATTGGATATTTTGCATTTTTGCAAGTTTTCTATTGTGTTGCTTTGTATCGAAGTAAAAAGAGTACATTAGAGAATTATATACACTAGAATGTGAATATCTCAAATATATCTACTAAAATTCGATTTATGAATAATGAAAAGTCAAAAAATATTTCATAGCAACATTATTAAACTGTCGAAACTACAAACCAACAAATTAAGCGACACAAACACTCCATGCAAATATGAACATGTTATGGTTATTCATTTTATTAGGAATTCATGGAATAGCATTAATAATAAATTTAGAGCAGGCGTTGAACCTTCAAGTGACATATTTCTAAAAGTGACGAATAATCAAATAAGAAAATTCCACTGGGAACTATATTTTATTATTAAGGTCATATACTAGACTATAAGATTTCCAGGCGGTGGACATTTTAACCAACGTATTATTATAAGTAGTCGTTTTCTAGAGAATTGTATCCATATGAATTTCAACAACTTGACAATCGATATTATAGAAGGAATTAATAAATCTGTTGAAATTTTTCAGTTTACGGCCTGACGTGATGTCTTGTAAAATTCGACTTGATCAACTAAACATTTCAGATAAGAGCAAAACGATTTAAATTACCTTAATGATCAACCATTGAGTAGATGTTGAGCTTCTTAGCTTTAATTAAAAAGTATACAGTGTTACATCGATATATGAGGAGCCTAACATACGAGTTTTTTGAGATACGAGCCGGAGGTCGGGCCATATTTTCGTTCAAGATACGAGCACAAATCCGAGATACGAGCCGTGTTTCCAGAGCGCCCTACGAGTTAGCGCGCAATATTGAGCATCATCCGAGAGAATCTCTCGCTCACTCGCAAGTGTTACCCGCTTGAATCGAAGTATATCTTGTTCGCTGTACTCTTTTTTGCTTGATTATTGTGGGATTACTGAACTCTTTGCTGTGTTATCATGTGGCCGATGAAAGTGAGTGCTAAGGAGAATAGTGACAAGAAAAATTGGACGATGTCGATAGAAATAAAGCAAGAAATAATAGAAAAACATGAACGTGGCCTATGAGTTATTGAACTCTTAAAGATCTATGACCATAGTACATTGACAATTTGTACGAGATTGAAGCAGAAGAGGGCCATCAAAAGTGCTACACCAGCAAAAGGAGCCACAATTCGTTCCCAATTAAGGACAAATATCCACGAGGAAATGGAGAAGCTTCTGCTCGTGTGAATAAAAGAGAAGGAGGTGGCAGGAAATACACTAACGGAGACAGTAATATACGAGAAGGCACGGAGTAATTATGACGACTTAGTGAAGAAAGAAGCATCAACTTCTAAAGAGGCGACTATCCTGGATTTTATTCATAGAAACAAATATTATAGTTATAATATTACCTACTTTAATTCGGCTAAAAGCTTGTGAATACGGTTTATATTTTGGAATTCAAAACCTTTGCACATATTTTCAGATAGGAAACTGTCTCTGCTTTCAGTAATTTCACGTTAACTCTTCTAAATGGACGCTTTATTTTAAATTTAGAAGCAAGCTCTTTATTGATCTCGGAAATTCTAAGATGTCTTATTATTTGGATCATATTAGGGATAGAAAATTTGCCATATAATTAATTGATCGAAAAGGAAATTTTATATTCAGTAGAACCAAACAAGATCTGTAAAATCGATCTAAATACTTAGCATAAATTTCTATGTGTTTAGATACTGTTTTTGGCGGAGAACTAATATATATATATTCAATTATGCATTAAGTGTTGCGCACCTAGTAAAAAAATCATTTAACGATGACCAGACAGGTAATCCAAGACAGCACTTAGACGGAAGAGGTATAACATCGTCCACCTTTGTCGCATGCTTACTGGCAAATCATCAGTAGGAACCGGTATTACGCCTTTTATCAACTATATTTGGGTGAAGTATGTCGAGGCTAGGGCCCATTCTCCTATACGATTTTGTAAACTTTCAGTAGTGAAGCAGACGTCATATAAAGTCGTCGTCAATGCGACTTCAACGCTAAATCGTTCTATAATATATATATATATATATATATATATATATATATATATATATATATATATATATATATATATATATATACCAACTCTATAAGGATACCAACGTTATGGCTAATGTGTTAGTACCCGATACCCACATAGTAGTTTTAAAAAAGTAAATGTTATTAACACTATGCATGCAGAGTCGGTATATGATACCAATATGATGCGTTTTTTTTTAATTTGTAATGTACTCACATAGACATGAACACCTATTTGATAAAAATGTTTATCATTAAAGCGTGAAAGCGGCACACTTTTTTATAATGTGACACATCATCTCAATTTGGACGACATTTTTTGACCAGTGACCTTTAAGATTCGCTTAAAGTGTAGACATGTAGATTTGAACACATACATGAAAAAAACCTTAAATCAATCAATAGTGAATTTGGCACACCTGGCATATTGTGACCTCTCATTATAACGTGCAGTCATTTTCTGACCAGTGATGCTTGAGGTCAACTTCGAAGTGTAGAAACGTAGATGTGATCACTTATTCAATATATATGCTTAATATTCACAGGTGAATGTGATACACTTTTTATAGCATGACACCTCAACTAAAGTTGAACAACATTTCCCAACAAGTGATGTAAACACGTAGAACTTAAGACATGTACAACAAAATTGTTTATTAGTCAAGAATGAAATTGGCACGCCTTGTAAAGTTTGACCTCCAATCTCAAGGTGCACGACGGTTTCTGAACAATGATTCCTAATGTCAATTTCGTAGAGTAGACACGTAGACAATAACACCTAAACCAACAGCATTCCTTTCCTTCAAGAGCCAATGTGGCACACTTATTACTGTGTGACACCTCATCTCAGAGTGAACGAATATTTCTGACAAGTGATGCTTAATGTTCAATTCAAAGTGTGAACGCGTAGAATTGACCTCAAATAAGAAAAACATACTTTACAGTCACGAGTCAATTTGACCCCATCTTAAGATGAACGATATTTTCTGAACAGCGATTCTTAACATTGACCTTGTAGAGTAGACTCGTAGACCAGGGTACATTTTCCATAGACAAGAATGTAGGCGAAGAGTAAATGTGCCACGCTTGGTATAATATGACCTCTCGGCTTAAGTTGCCCGACATTTTCTGATCTGTGATGCTTATTTTCCACTTAGACACGCAAATGTTAAACCCTACTTTACAAATATGCTTGTATTTCAAGTTTGAATGTGGCACACTTGTTATAGTATCAGACCTTATCTCCAGGTAAACAACACTTTAGGACCATTGGTGCTTAAGATACGATTCATAGTCTACACACGAGACTAGAACACATACGAAAAATGTGATTATCAGTCAAGAGTTAATGGGGAACACTCGGTATAGTTTGATCCCCATCTCAAGGTGCACAAAATATTTTGACCAATAATTCTTAATGTTCTCTTCGAAATGAAGACACGTAGACGTGAATACCTATTCCATAAGTATGCTTATTATTCAAGTCTAAATGAGATACACTTGTTACAATATGACACCTTATCTCAAGGTATACGAAATTTTCTAACGATTAGTGCTTGCGATTCGATTTATAATTTACACTTCTCAGATTGAAAACATATACGAAAATCATGCTCATTAGTCAAGAGTGAATATGGCGCCTTGTTGTTGTATGAAAACTCAAATCAAGGGGCGCGATATTTTCTGACAAGTGATGTTTAATGACGACTTCATAGTGTATACACATAAACTTGAACACCTATTCTTTAAAAATACTTTTCAGTCAAGTGTGACTTTAGCTTTACAATTAAGCAATAATTGATTGCGATGGTGGTGGTAACTCTTCTTTAAAACATGTTTGCGAGATTGAAATAAACACTAATACAATTGCGTTTATCCAGACATCAAACAACATAGCTAAACTACCGCCAGTCGCACACACTAACGCGTTTAGACCTTCCATGATCATCATCAGAGTACGACGGCAGAACGACTAGCGAGGGTCAAACCGCATTACATATATATGGAGAACAAAATTAGATATGCGGCTCTCACCTTGAGTAGTCTTGCATATATTGTCCGTGACTGGAGGCACAATTTCTATGCAGTCACGAACATTAACTTTTTGCAGCTTTCGCCATGCGCATATATATTGACAATACAATAAAACAATAATTGATTGTGCGGGTGGTGGTTAAAATTGTTAAATCAATGGGATAAGTGCTTATTTCATGCTCGCAACCTTCATTTAATAAAATTGTCACCACCACCCGCGCCGTCAATTATTGTTTAATTGTATTGTCTATATATATGTGCAGGGCGAAATCTGAAAACTGTTAAAGATCGTGACTACAAAAAAATTGTTCTGCCGACATTTCCAGTCCAGTACAATGTATGCGAGACTACTAGCTGTGAGAGCCAATGTTTAAGTTTGCTTTCCAAATAAATGCAAATCGATTTAATCTTCACTATACAATTCTTAGTTTATACTGACATATGTAAGTAATTAATGGGTCAGGTGTTTATATCAAGACCGCAACCTTGATTATAATAATTAATCTTCACTAGTCAGTCTAGCATGGTACTCTGATGTTAAAAATGGAATTTCGAAACGCGTCAGTGCGTGCAACTGCCGGTAGTTTAACAATGTTGTTCGACGACAGGTTAAATGCATTGGGATTGGTGTTTAATTCAAGCTCGCAAACTTAATTTAAAAAAAAGTAAATTTAGCAGTTTGTTATTGTGTGATTTCTCATTTAAAGTTGCACGATATTTTCTGACCAGTGGTGTTTGGTGTCGTCTTCATATTATGAACTCGTAGACCTGAACAAATATTCCATGAACATGCATATTAGCAAGATTGAATTTTGATAAATTGGTATAATTGAACAATTCAACTCCAGATAAATGGTGTTTTATGACCAGTGGTGCTTGTAATTTACTTAATGTTATGCCCTCGTATAATTAAATAAATAATTCATTAAAATGCATATCAGTGAATAGTGAATTTTGTACATTTATTATTTTGTGATATCTCATCGCAAGGCACACGATATTTTCTCACCTGTGATACTTAAGATATTAATTATATTGCGGATTCGTAACTTTGAACACCTTTTCATTAAACATGCATATCAATCAAGAGCGAATGTGGCACACCTCTTATATTATAGCACTTCATTGCATGCCGCACCACATGTTCCGAACATTGATGCTTGAGATCCTCTTCATGCTGTAAACTGGTAGATTTTAACACTTATTCCATAAAGATGTATTTCAGTCAAGACTCTATGTGACAAACTTAATATTGTGTGAATCGTAATCGCAAGGCCTACGATATTTTATAACTAGAGAAGTTTAATGTCTACTTCATAGTTTTTACGCATAGACTTGAACACCTCTTCATTAAACTTGCTTATCATTCATGGACGAATTCGACAGTTTGTTATAATATGACGCCTCATTTAAATTTACACGACATTTTCTGAGTAGTGTTGCTTGAGATTCTCTTCATATTGTGGATTCACAATCTTGAACGCCTGATTCATACCCATGCTTATCCGGCAAGAGTGAATGTTGCCTACATAGTGTTATATGTACGCCATTTGTCTTAGAGTTTGCACAAATAGGAATATGATCTATTTTCCCGTTTATACCTGTTATACATTAGGTTACTATTTCGTTAAGCTGGAGCATATATAGAATCTATGGCTGTTTTCTCGTAGAATTCTTTAGAAAACCATTCCCTACTTATAGGGATGTTGCATGCAACTAAGCGTTATTAATTTTAGATATGAAATTTTTTTTTACTGTTTTTATAATAGTGGTAGCGCCCGTTAAGAATTTACCAATTTGTCATTTTCTTCTAAGTACATTTGTATCTCAGCGACATTACTACAAACTCGTTCTTTTTTCTTTCATTATTTCTATATGTATATATCATCGGTAATGAAATCTTATTGAAACTGTTATACCTGTTCTTTTGGAAATTTGTAAATTATTCCCAGAGTTAAACAATGCATCGTCAGGTTTTCAAAATCACTCAAGTTCAACTAAAATCTGTTTAGCATACGTTAATTGGAATGATAGTTCCAGGATGCCTAAAAAACAAGATTTCACAAGAAAAAAAACAGATAATGAATTTCAAATTTATTATAACATAGAAAGTAAAATAAATACAACATTGATAAAGCTCATAGACTTAATTTTCATAATATTTTCCACTTACCGTAAAACCGGTTGTATCAAAATGAAATATAAACTGTGTATTTAAATATTAGTAAAACCATCAATGTAATAAAGTGGAAATCACACTTGGATTTAAGAATGTTGTAACTCTATTTCGTAATTGCTCAAATCGAGAATTAGATTTGATAGACTATCATTCAAACAGTAACTCATGTAGTTATTAATTGAAAATCTGCATTAATATCAAATTGTAAAACAATTAAATTTTGGTTTCATTTTGTGTTACAAAATTTAAATTTAATTTGTGTGTAAGAATGAGCAAAACAAAAAATCAATTATAAATGTTATTTTATAATACATCAAAACAGTAAACATTACAAAGTAAGTAAAGTTTTATTATGTCAATTCTTCTAACACAATAAGCCGTTCTTTAAATTTTCTGAATCCAACGTGAATAAAGCATAATGTGTTGGTTGGTATGTGACTCAGAATTTTCGTTTCCGGGTTTCTTCTTCGTTCTTTGGTCTTCTCTACTTTTCAAATTTCACTTAATAAATTACCAAATACTGAAGCAAGTTGAGTTCTCACGATAAATGGCCATTTTAGCTGGATTAAGTATGCCTCCTTGATACTCAATGAATGCTTTAATACGCGATTCATTTCTTAATTTAAATTATTTCATTTTGCCGCGTGACTGGGTAAATATGCGCTTGATTTTTACTTAAAATTCACAAACTTGACTGGGTTAGTTGGCTATATTGTCCGAGCATACAATGATAGGCAAGTTGAGTAAACAAGCTGATAATTAGACGAAATAACAGGGTTTCCAATAAAATAAAGTGAAAAATTTAGAATTGAAAAAAAGGTTAAAAGAAAATAACTTAGAAATTTTATTGATTTTAAAAAGAAAATAATTTTGGACTCATGTTTTATCATTCACGTGAACGATGATTGCTAAATTTAGTGCAATTTCGACAAACTAACTATAAATAAAGCCAGAAATAGTAAATTTTAATTATTTATGTCGGTATGAATTAAATTTTTTCTTATGATTTAATTTAAGCTTATCTGAGTATATAAAAACTTGTTGAGCAAAAACTCAATTTGGCGTTGCACGTACATCTCTAACTCAACATGTCTTACTCTGTGATAATTGATACATGCCAATAAAACGCAATTCTTTCTAAAATTGTGCTTGGTTTCTGCGCATTCCTCCCTATTTTCAAATAAATGCAGTGAATAGATCCAGCATAGAACGAGGAAAATTTTTAAAAATTGTTCGAGCAACAAATATGGAGGCATTCTAAGCCCCTCGTGGAAAGTTTTATTTTTTACCTCTATTTGAAATTTGTGGGGGTAATATGTTAATATTTATTGTATACTTTAATTAAACCCTTATTTTGTATTTGAGCAAACTTAAGAAATGTGTTCTATTTAACCGATAAATCATTTGATAGGATGAAGATGCTTCGCTTTTTAACTACACTTATTGTATTATTAATAAAATATATGGGAAAATGCTTCACTTATTCTCCAGATTGGTATAATTTACATGCATGCAAAGGCAATTTTCATGGTTCCATACAAATCTTCGATGTTTCACTGGATAAGTAGACAATTACTGATAACAGTACTTCTATAGATAAACGAACGTCATTTTTGCGTGTGTATGGTTATAACAGAGGTATCTTTAGACAATTACAATTTTATACACATTTAAATTTCTCCATTTGAAACTTGTTAGGTTGCTGTATCAAATAGCCAAAGCAATCTTGCAGTGTACAACATATATATATATATATATATATATATATATATATATATATATATATATATAGTTCATATATATATATACATATATATATATATATATATATATATATATATATATATATATATATATATATATATATATATAACTCTGATTTTTGTTTTAGCAGGTAATACTCTATAACTCTTGTCTGGCCCACAATTAGTATTTTACTCATTTTAAAACTAACCTTTTATGAACTATTTACCCTTTACTCTTAGTATATATGTTATGTTGTTCGTAGACTGGTTAAATACAATGGGGTTGGTGTTTACTTCAAGCCCGCAAACTTGATTTAAAGCATTGTTACCACCACCCGCGCAATCAATTATTGTTTAATTGTATTGTCTATATGTGCAATTATTGTACAGAAAATATTTGTCCCTTCTTGACCAGCGAGGGCACCTATAGGTGTAATATAACACAGGGCGATTGAAACAAGTTGTCAAACCTGTGAAAACTTGAAGCAATATGCAATCAGTGAAGTTTCACTTAGATAACATACACGTGATCGAGATTACATTTATCTGTATACTTCACAGTTATAATCAAGCACAAATACACATTGCGATTGCTTATCTACTTCAATGCCAAGATTGTGTTAGGCTGTCTAGAACTTGTTTTAATAACATTACTTTCGCATGTAACTACATTCAATCGCATTATTCTCATTTATAGATAAATTAACGCACGCATATACGCAGACACATTACGCAAGTGTTTCTGGTGAAGCATCAGTAAAAGCTTTAGCATCACACCAGTTAGAATAATTTTAACATATTTAACGCAATTTTTCACGTTATACTACTTGTCTAAATTCTTTGTGAGAAAAGGTACCGTAAAAAAAGGAATTTGAAAACAAAACCACAAATATCGTCACGAATAACATTGAGGGAATTACATTGGCATTTACATGAACAATGTTCGGGTGAATGTAAATTCTACAGCCACTCACATTATTCCTTTATAAATTTTCATTTAATAAAATAGTAAAAATGTCAAGAGTTATGAATTTCTTTAACATCACATATACAATGTATTTGTCAATTAAGATACAAATTTATATAAGACTTATAAGAGTAACGATAAAGCAACAGTTTTCGTTCACAAAAACCGAACTTCTACATACATTTCATAGAAAAAAGCCTATTGCATAAGAAGCGACGAGACACCAAATTATTTGAATGATTCAGTAGTTACATAATTGTCGTTTGGTATCTCGGCGAGGACAACATAAAAAATTACTTAAACTTAGCGAACCTGTTATTCGAAATATAGTCGACGATCTGCCATTACTGAACATCAAATTATCAAACCGGGATAAAAAAGTTCGAATCAAATGCTTATATGAATGCTACATCCGCGGGTATAATTTTAAAAAAAAATTAGTCAATTCCTTCGTATGGATAAAATGTGGTATCTGAAAATCAATGACAATTAAAAGTCTTAGGCGTCAGACATAAGACATGGAAAGTTTGAAATTGTTAGACTACAAGAAATATTCAGTCATAATGGTTATCCACATAAGTTAATAGAAACAGCGCTTATGAGTAAATTTCAACATGAAGTAAAAGACAATAAATCTGATAGAACAAAGGAACATGAATGTGTCATAATTAGAACAGACAACAAATTAAGTAGGAAAATAAAATCAGTAGCAATAGAATATAATATACTAAAAAGATCGTGGAAAAGAATAATATAAAATTACATGTAAGGACTGACAATTTGTGCATATTAGTTGAACCGTACGTCTCAATTAATTACGACGATACGAACATGAGACTGCATGAAATTATTTACATTTTAACAAATCGCACCCTCAACGTCTACAACGGAAAAAAAGGCATACAACTAACCGTGTTTATCGACATATATACATATTTAGTCTAAATATTTCGACAAGATGTATTAGGAAACCCATCGAAATTACTTTAGGAGATAACATGATGCATGAAACAGGAGTGGAAATGTCCCTGGCTCAATTTATAATATGGCACTGACGATTGTTACTAAGAGCAGAGTGTACGATACAACACAGTTAATAAGCTATAGTAAATTATTAATAATGCTGGATAGGGATTAACTTTACGTGAGCGTAAAAATTTATGAATCATTAGTCAACAGTTTTATTAGATCATCAATTCAACATCATCCTTTATTTCTACGTATTTTATTCTGTGTATGTACTAAATTTTCTAATAGATTAAACACTTCCCACAATATTAATGTTATTTATATTTTGAGCACGCAACTTTATAATGTTGTTTTGAATCCAACTTAATGCATTTTTTTAAATTTTTATTATATGAACTTATTTATTATTAGTTTGTGGCCAGATCTGCTGGCGTGGATTGTCAACTGGTGTATTTTTAATTTTTACTCCTCCCCTATTGAGTGAGGTCACCCATAGATATAAAATATCACATAGGAAAATTTCTGGAAGGCATAAATGAACTGTAAGCACAAACATTTAATTTAGGTGAATTAACACACGCATGCACAACCGTTTATCCAAATACTTTGCAATTAAACACCCGCAATCAATTTTTATTTTTTTTAATTTATAGAACGTTTATGGTAAACCGTATGTTCGCAAGAATTAACTAACACTCGAATGTAATTGCACTTAATCGAAATAATCTTGATAATTTGCAGACACGGCACACAAATGTTACGCACGTTAACATGGTGAATCGTTAGCATTAACAAAGGCAGCAACTAAAATGAAAAAATGAAGCAATTTAAAGAAGTTTTCTAACTTGTTTTATTACTTGTCGGAAATTCGTACACTGAGCGGTTTTGTGAATAATGCATTTGCAAGCAAATGCCGAAATAACGGCAAGAAAATCATAAGTGGTCATAGAGCGGTTCTACTGGGATATTATTTAAATATAAATTATTAATCTCCATGGTACTAGACGCGTTTCCTTTTGCATGTCAGTATGCCAATTCAGCAATTAGCAATTAAAATATCGAAAACTATGTTGTTAATACAGTTTAACAATAATTGATTGCGCGGGTGGTGGTAACAATTCTTTATATCAAGTTTGCGAGCTTGAAGTAAACACCAATCCCATTGAATTTAACCAGTCGTCAAACAACATAACAAAACGGCTGGCGGTTGTTTTGTTATGTTGTTTGACGACTGGTTAAATTCAATTGGATTGGTGTTAACTTCAAGCTCGCAGACTTAATTTAAAGAAATATGTTGTTATTCGCGAATTGTTTATGCATTATTTCTAGCTTTTTTATACCACCACAGCAGTATTTTCAAAGAAACCGAGAACTTGCTTACTTTTCGTTAAAATTTTCATGTTTGGTATAATTATTTTGCATTTTTTTGCTTAACAATTTTGCCAACTATTAAGTACCTTTGACAAATTAACTTTTACATAAATCAATTGTCCTTGCGCTGGCTTGTCATTATTCAATTTTTGCATATAATTTCTAAGCGTATTTTTTTATGCTAACTGCACAGATCCTTGAGGTATTTTGTCTTGAACACCAGTTTTTCACTTTAAAGCCCAAATCTAGTAATCAAAACATTCCATTCCGAAGTGGATGCCTAAAAAATTGAAAATTCGTCAATTTTTTAATGGTAAAACTCGAGTTTGCTGATCTAGAAATGCCATAATCGTTTAAAATGAATTTCAACCTTAAACATGCATGGTGTAATAATAAACGTTATTCTAAATCAAGCAGCATGATTTTACTCGTCAACATCCATTTATTACTTTGCATGCTTTGTTTATTATTACTGTCATTTACGGTTATTTTTTTTTACATGGCGATAACCAGTTATCGCATTTTACTTTACAAGTTAGTACCGCATTCCAACGCTCTAAGAAATAACCTAACCAGCAGCAAAGCAAGATAGGAAATAAGCACGCGTGGAAGAAAACGTAGTCTATATATTGAAATGATGCGCCTTTCACTCCTAGTAATTTACCGTAGAAATCATGTGAAAATGGAATAATATAAGATTGTCATAATTTACAATCACAATATCTCAATCATATTAGTAATCAGTAAAAATTGAAATTTATCTAAAATTTGTAAGATATAATTTCGTAAAATTGGGAGCATTTTTATGATTTCAATTAACAATATAGTTCAATATATAGTATTTTACCTGCTTTTAAAGCCCTCGCAATACAAATATGTACATTTATAGCAATCTAAAATATTGCAATATTTGTCGCCATTGTCAAGCCAAACATAAAAATTATTTCAGATATTCCTCTAGCATTAATGGCACGCGTACTTGCGATATTTTTTTCAAAGTAAGATTTTTGAATTTTCGATATTTAATTAATAACCTGCTCACTTAAATGAACGTGTAATGAATTTAAAATATTGAAATAACCGGTTAACATGATAAATCTTATTTGTTACCCCGTCAATGCTTGACTTTTTGAGTAATTTTACACACAATTATTATTATAAATTTACATTTACTTCTAATTAGAAAGATAAAACATGTTTAAATATAAATATGACAGATTATTTTCGAAAATGCTCGGTGTATTTATAGAACACTCAACTACAAATTACAATATTTCATTGACATAATTTCTTGGTTTACATTTAATCAAGCGAATAATGTCTAGCTTCATTCTCCCCGTATGTTGTCTTGTGCATCGTCATATTATTGAGATTAATTATTTCCAATCGATAACAGCACATGGTGTGCAGATTTCAGTGTTGATCGCTCATAATTTTCGGCAATTTCTGATGATGTCATTGATGAAAACAATGCGATTTGTGAAACCTATTTTTATTTCAGTGTAATTGACAATAAATGCTCTAGAATTAGTGGGAAATATTGATTGAATGTTGAATTTTTCCAGATCTCTTGTGGGGTCGTTATCTATATGTCAGTTGTTATTTTATCAACATCACATCATTCATTGTGAAGGCATTAAATTCGATTTCGTTTAAACTTGCAAGTTGATGATCGAATAAGTGATAAAAAATACTTTTAGTTCTTAAAGTTTTCATTGGTTTTCCAGAATGGAATTAGCAATATTCGGCTTAAAAACAACTTTGGCAGGAAATCGGATTGCAAACTTGAATATAATAGCTTAGTTATTTCCAGACTTTCGATCGGTATCATAATCACATCGCTTTTTTACTCACACTCACAAGAAACAAATTTATAGGCCAAATTCTGCAGAAGTTTGCTAGCAGAAATAATTCAGATCAGTGGCCTGCTCCAAACTGTTTTAGCATCATTGGCCGTTTTATAAACAAAAATAGGGAAGAAATATCTTTCTTTTCATGGTTTAAATAGGCATGTATGTAAAATGTTGCGCAAATTTATTTTCTCTTCTAGAAACTTTGTTTGGTCTTAATTTCACCTCGTTTAAACTGCGTATAAAACGAAAAAGGCTAACATTTAATTTTAAATTTATAAAGTTGGTTTCAAATTTCTCTCAAGAAGACTGCTAAAATTCAATTAAATATATAAATAAATTTGATAAAATACAAATTTAAAGAACATTTATCTTGTAGTTCAATAAAAATATTGCAGTGGTAATAAAAATCAATAAGCCAATTGAGCAAATTTCATTCTCACACTCTTTGTTAGATATTTTGAAAATAAATAATGATAACCTCAAAATGAAATCAACGCAACTTAGCGAGTAATGGCGCAGTTCATTAAGTAAAATTATACAAATTGTTCAATTTTGTTTGTATCCCAGATTCCCAGAAAATGAGCCCAGTCTCGCCCAGGAAGTTACTGTGAACGATCTTGTGTTATAAACAACGCAAATCAGCTAATTAAGTTACATCCTGTTTCGCAAAATATATGCAATCGTTTAATTTTAACTGGTATTTGAAACAATTTATGGACTATTATTAGTTTTATAAGTGTCACACGTTAAGGAATTTTGGGGTTGAGTAATTCTATCTCTTTACTATTTTTTTTTCAACTGGTTATCCATTTTTATGAGGTAGTTGATTATATAGGATAGTATAGTATGGATCTATGCAGTTCATGCGCATTGTATAGCTTGTTTGCTTACATTGATGCTCCATTGGTCGAGTGTTTTTATTTGTGAACAATGGAATGACTTTTGTGTTTGGCAAACTGTTAATCTTTTCTTGTTTTTCGATACATTCATTTGCTCTCTATTGTTCTCTATAATAGTCAACTTTGTTTTTATATTGCATTTGATGCGTCTGCAGAGAAATTTTTGGATGAGTGGCAAGCCTGTGGAACTGCTTATTCGTGGCAAGTCTAATACGATATTGTATGCATAATACAAGGGTAATTATTGTTTAGTATACCATGCTCTATATTATTTATAAGGCTTTTTTAACCTTGCATTCGTAGACCTTAAATCTTAATTTTGCTTATGTTGAATGATATATATGCTACCTAATAAATACTTCGTTACATTTCTTATGGACGCACGCATTTCTCGATTAAAACCCTTGGCAGTTCTGCTGTGACCAGAAAAATAAACCAAAGACAGCATGAACGGAAAGTATAAACTCATGCACATTCGTTTCGTGCTTACTGGCAAACGAATGTGCATGAGATTATACGTTACGTTCATGCTGTCTTTCGTTTATCCTTCTGGTCACAACTGAACTAATTTGCTTCTAGGTTCGCAACACCTAATACATACTTGCATATATATATTAGGTCTTCACAACAAATAGTATTTAAATCCTTGGCAGTTGTTTATGTGTTCTATTGGTCAGGTTCTCTCCATTTGCGCGAATTGATATATTTTGAAATAGTATATCAATGTCTGATCGATAGATAATTTAAATAAATAATGCGAGTGAACTTAGACACATAATGATTTCCACTTTGCGCTAAATTTTTTGCCAACCTTCACTTTTCTGATTTTTTTTCTCTGATTTCTGCCACTGGAAGCACTTACAGGTGAGACAGTTTATGCTGACATGTGGTTCGCGATCTTTTGTTATGTTGGCTGGGAGAGAACATGTTACTCTCTATGACATTATTTATACCTCGTCTTCAACATTGTCGTCAGCATGATTCTAACCAAAATTTTAAAACGATTCATTCATAAGGCGCTTGCAGTCAAAATTCCACGCTGCTTTTTTACTGTATATATATTTTTAATCGATCGAAGATTTTCCATATACTGGCCTATAAAAGCCGCTGTCATTACCTTTGGATTGGAGATTGTCTATAAACTGAAGTGTGGACTCTTTCTTTCCTCTAGTTTGAATATAATATCTAAAATGTTTTTTTGGTTTCATAAAATTTTCGTTAGAATGACAGCCTTTGGAATTTAGCTTTATTATGTTATACATGGCGTGTATTATTCAGTCAAACATTTCACGCAATCAATCTTGTACGCATGCGTTTTACGCGAGAGTTGTGATAATAACATATCTTGTAAGAAATTATCCATATACAAACTCATTTAAAGAATCAGCAAAACCACATCGTTTGAGGCATTATTGTAATATATATTTTAATTTACAGAATAGTATTTAAATTAGTTATGTCTTGCCTTCCGATAAATAAGCTCATAAAGAAATAGAACGTTATTCAAAATTTAAAAGGTGTGATCAATATAATCATACGGTTTCTGCTTACTTGAATTTCATCCGAGGTAACTGTAACTGCAAGTAAAGCAATGCAAGAAAAATATATAACGTTATTCTTTTTCGCTTATGTGTATAATGGTTTTACCGTAGTCATTACAGATGGCATTTTATGAATAACTCACAAAAAGTCCATATATACCAACGTAGTAAAATTTACCTGTACAAATAATATTTTCTTTTAGTTTAATCAGCTTCGCAACTGTGCTTACACCAGATAATGCTTCATTGTGTCGCCTCATTTAAATGTATTCATTAAATATTTCTTTTGATTCTTATTAAGCATTAAATTGAATTTTAGGCTGACATGTGTCTTAGCTTCGATTATTACTTAAATTGGGACAACATACAGGATATAGCTAAAAAATGAATATTAAAGCCACAATTTAAAAATGAGAATATTAGCTCCTATGGTGCGAACGTTTAAAACTTGGTAAAAGTTTGCTATTTATGCATTTCTGGAAAATATTCAATTAAGCTACAACACATTTTTTATAAATGACTAAATTGGGTAGATATTCACATTGCTTAATTTGCGCTGGAGATTTGCTTCGTTGTAAAGCTTGTTTATGAATTTCATCCAAAAATTCTTGTAGATATTTTACGTTTCTATTTCAAGGTTTTTCTATGTAAAGGATTATATAATTAAATAATTATGAACATATAATGACTTTCACTGTAATATTTATATTTTAATTAGTAAATCAAATAGTGATCTAGCGAGAATGTTCAAGCCATTTTACGAAAAAATGTTCACTATAATATTCAAATTCAAAATACATGAATATTTTATCAATGACTAAATATGTATCACACCATTTAATTAATTAATAAACAAGAATATTTTATCATTCATTGGTTTTCGGGCGATAATCTTTCTTTTCTTTTAAGTAAAAACTTAATAAAGATTGCTGTAGAAAATAATATAAAACAGAAACAAATTCACATCAATTATAATTTGGAGTACTTTTCATTAACAGGACAGCAGTTACAAGTTAGTAAATTAATTACTTGCATCCATGTATATTTTACTGTTTTCTGTTAAAGGATATTTTAAAGCAGAGAATAAGCGCCTCAATATTAGAAATTGGCTTTCAAATCCTTTCTATGCGTCTATGAACTTATGGTGTATTTTGCTGGCTTATTCAAAAAAAGCTTTTCACTTACAGATACCAAATTTTTTTCTTGGATTTTAAGCCGAATATGTTTTATGATTAATCAAAAGATTTCAGCTTAAAACGATTGGAAGTTCATATTTGAAATATATCCTATATAATCTACACTGCATTAAGCATAAAGAGTGACTTGCAGGATAAACGAAATACTGCGCTTATTCTTCGTAGAAATTTTTTTCTGTGCATAATGTTACTTACGGTTATATATTTTAATTTTATATCATTTATTAACCTGACTCTACGTTAGTTTTTTGCTGAATATTTGAAATTCCCTTTAATTTATCTAGTCTGTACAATATTAAATTACATGCATTGACATAATTATTTTGACCCGAAAAAAATTTTAAAAATTCAGTAATTCTTTTATTTGAGAGAGTGCAAGCCATCTGACTGGAAATGTTTATATTCAATGGATGGTATGAACATAAATGTCTACAATGGCAATGAGGGTAATATGTTTACATACTGGGAAAATTCTATTCATCCACTACATTTTTAATCAATCGTTGTTAGTTAAATAATGCTTCTTATTCCTCACCAATGTTTAATACAGATCAATTTAGAGCGTAACGAAAAAAGTTTCACGTGGTTAACAAAACAATTTGGAATGTGCTGTAATTAGTAGGGCAAAGTTTGTTGCGAGGATTGGTTTGTTTATGAGGTGATACAGTCAAACCCGCAAGGAAGCTGTATTGCTGATTTTGCCTTGCTCGAATGCTAACTTGACCATAATGGTGTTATGGAGAGGTTTAGTTTGCCTCATATCTGCGAGTTATCCTGGCAAATTTGCTCATAGTAGCTAGGTATTCCTTCTCTCTTTGCCTCTCTCTCTCTAGTAAATTTTACTAATAATTTGTCTAAAATATTATTTCTGTTTTTATTTATATACTTTTTCACATTTTTATGGTTAAATGAAAGTAATACATTTTTGACTTTTGTATGGCTGGACATGATGATGATGATGAGTGAAGTAAAAATATAAAAATTTTGAATCAATTTATCAATTTCTTTTTCGTTCGCTTCATATTCTGCACTGAAAAAATTAAATATATCTACAATATCTAGGTGTTAGAAAAATGATTTTTAATGTAAATATTTATTATTTAAATATTGTTTTCATTTAGAAATTAAATAACAGACTGTCATAATGTTAAAAATAAGTAACAAGTATTAAATTAAGCTAAAATAGTGCGAAAACGCACTACAATGTCACATAATAATGCCTAAGGCACTTAGCTTGTAAACATTTCAACGCGAAAATTTAGATTTCTTTAAAATTTAGAATTTACGCATTTCCAATTCGCGTAAAGCTCAGAATATACGGACACCTGGTTTCCACTGGCTACTGTTTTAATTAAGAAAAACGTGCTAATATTATTCCATTCTTTATTTACTTATCATAACGGCATTGTCTATTTGTTAAAAAATGGTTTAAATTTGAACATGCTTTTTTCCATTGCAAATCGTAGATTGCCAAATCAATAAAGATGCAAGTGAATCAAAGGAATTCTTTCTGAGGGAATATAAGTTGAACAAAAGATTAATCTTATAGAAAAAATAATGTTAATCGAAATACCTGTATTATAAATAGCTAAAGTTCGGTATGAATTAGACATTAATCAGTAAAACTTTACTCTCGCATGTGAGCATAAATAAATTTCAGAATAGGATTACCATATTTAAAGATAGGAAGAAATGGTATAAGTCATAAAAACCGTTTATTCAAACAAAATGAAATAATTCTAGAGAATTTTAATTTGTTCTTTACCACTCGATATTATTCGTCATACCGAAGCTCAAAAACATGCGGTCTGCTTAAATAAACGGGTAGAAGATTTATAACATTGGTGGAACTTCGAATCTAAATCAAATTCACAAGTTGAAAAGCAGCTGCCAAAAAATATTTCTAAAATGCACATTCGCAAAATTCGATGCTTTATTTCATAATACCCAATTAAGTGTCTTTCATAGTTTGCAACTATTGAGTTAATTTTGGTCAATAAACTCAAGTTGGACTGAACTTCCCTATATCCGTTTTCTGGTTATTATTCGTAAACACTGACTCCCCAGTCAATCGAAAAAGGCAGAGTAAAAAACTATTTGGTAGAGACTGAAGCTTTCAATCAATTTGTCGTAATACCAACAGTAGTTTCTAATATTGTTGTCAAATACATCAAAAGCATTTAGTGAAAAGGTTTTAAAAATTTTGTTTGTAAATGTTTAAATAATTTTAAGTGATCCTCAAGGAACCACCATCAAATATTTGTCATACCAGATCATCCCATTCGTTGAAAATAAGCTACCTATTCGGTGTTATTTTTTAAGACACGAACATTACGAATCAGGCATAACTTCCTTTGGCATTTGGACTTCCACTTAAAATACTAAATGAAAGCTAATTCACAATGCTTCTTTCAGACTCTAAAATGTGTGAGCAATATTACTGGAAAATACTATAAAAAAATAGCAGTAAATTTGTGTGAACAAATGTTTATATTCATTACATGTGCAAATATGCACCTAAGTGTATATTTATGGGTCTTCTGTATTCATTAATGTCTGCTGTTGCAGTTATTTTCCAAAAAACGAATTTCAAATCTTAAGCTTTAATATGTGGAACGGTACTTGAAGCGATTAAATAAATAATCCGTATGGAGTGTAAGAAATTCGCCCTATTTTGGAAATTCATTATATTTATCAAGAAGTCGGCAGTCAGATTGTTTAAAGTATCGTTTCATTAGAGAGCCTTTATTCTCATCGAATTTCCAAAAAGCAATGCATAAAATTTCTTTCAATATTTAATACAATGTTGTTAGATTTGCTATTTTATCCTATTGAAATCCGTTTTAACCAATCTGAATCAATTTCATCACATAATCAAATGAATACCCAGAATGTATATAAATGAGAGATTGTACAGCGAAGTTCATTATTCTTAAAATAAATGTCCAATATCCACTTTGTTATTAATTTGTTTTTCTTCCTCATTAGAAATATACTATATATATATATATATATATATATATATATATATATATATAGATAGAGAGAGAGAGAGAGATAGAAAGAGAGAGAGAGTAAGAAACTATGCAGGATTAATAAATTGTTGTATATTGCATATATATTTCAGATTATCAAGTTTGAAATTGTCAAAAACTAAAAATTCCAGCGTTAAATCTAGTATTTTAATCAATAAAGCAATTGTGGAATATTTTATTTTTAATGGGTAAAAAAATATCTTGGCTATCTTAGCTAACGTGATTTTCTAAGTAATTCTTTTAAAATCATAATATATCAAAATAATATACAACACGCTTTTTTGGAATCAAAATAAAATATATTCAAAAAGTGAACATTTGAATATATTGATAAATCTAATAAACATGAACTGAAATCGGTAAAGGTAAGCTAATTTTATAAATTGACTAAAAGAAATTGCAATTTAAAAAGGTGTATATTGGTGTTGTCCATTTAAATATTAATTTATTGCAAAAACCGAATTTCAAGTTTTATCTTTTTTTAATATATTGATAACTGCCATTATTGTCTTTTTATGTATACCTTAAAAAA
This sequence comes from Eudiplozoon nipponicum, assembly GCA_029291075.1. NCBI lineage: Eukaryota > Metazoa > Platyhelminthes > Monogenea > Mazocraeidea > Diplozoidae > Eudiplozoon > Eudiplozoon nipponicum. Next base: position 218,988 of record JAQBSW010000208.1, read on the forward strand.
ATTCTTTTCAATGTGCATAATTTGTCATTTTTTGCGATGATATATATTTATTTTTCAATTGCATTTGTTTACCTATATAGCTTACACCAAATGTTTTAAATCGTTTGACTGTAAATGAATTTGAACAATCAAATTATTTAAAATTATTCTGTTAACAGAATTCTAAATTTATATATATGTATATATAAAAAATTGTTTGATAACAAATAATATTAAATTATTTTCAAAACATTTTGCTGTTAATAGTTTTAAAAAATAGCAGCTTATTTTTTCCTCATTAATGACTGCATTTCAAGGAAATTTATTTGGATAAATTTTCGTATTACTTTATCGTGAAGGTCATGTGTTCTTTTAAGGCAGCAAATATGTCTAAACGATTTCATTATTTTGCATAATTCATTAAACTCGAGAATAAAGAGCTATGAAAATCTGCTCGTCTTATTTGGCTGTCTCTGCATAAATGATGGGCTTAATTTGAGATTATAATTTTGGTAAAATATTCAGTGTCGTATAAGCAAAATTGGTTAGACAAGCTTCCAATTTAATAAGAATTTATAGCGCTACGTTTTGACAACGGATAAACAATTTTATGAAAGCAAAACCTAGCGAATATTTGTAAAAAATTTTTGAACCGCTATACAATATAAAAGATAAACTAACTATTCAAGCGATTGCCGAGAGGATAAATAGAATCAGAAATTCACACAATAAATAAAATTTTAGCCACCGTTATGAAATTCAAATCGCCTGCTATTATCTATCAGGTATTACATCGTTATATCGTCGATTTGGCCCTTTCATTATATTTAAATTATAGTTCGTATTCAAACGGTATATCTTAATTGTTCTGGTATGACAAGTCGATATGGACTCACAGTGCCGCGCAAATATTCATGCAATAATTGTACTAAAACTAAAACAACCATTGAATAAAGCATTAAGTTAAAAAGAAAATGTGCTCAACAAGCATCTAGGATGAACAGATTGATTGTTTATTTTATTAAGGTTTAAAAGCATCATTTGTCATCCGACAATTCAATAGATGAGCTTTGCTTCCATCAATGCTAAAAAAACTTCAGGAGTTAAATTTTGGCTTATAGCTCCATAAAATTTGAAATAACGTCAAAACTTCTATCAAAGTTGGTTTATGTTTGTTTATCTAATGCATTGACACTGGATTGAGCAAAAATTTTGGCAACCTGCGATGACAGTAACATGAAAACAGTCCTTTTAAGAACTTATACAAAATTATTGCATAGGAAAAAAAACAAAACAACGCAAATATACTGATTTCAATCTGAAACCCGTTGGATTATAATTTTTTCAAGTAAAAGACGTATATTTAGATGGGTAAAATGGATATGTTAGATACACTTAGTAGATTAATATCCAAAAATAACTTAAATTTTATAATTTTGCTTTTCTGCAGAGGAAAAGCGTTCTGAAAGAGACATCGAGCAATTTAACAAACAAATAACGGCGTAGCGAATAATGACAAGACTTTCTTTAAAGTTAAGACTTAGTCAGTAAAAAAGAACACCAGCTCTACTGAAATTTAGGGATACAATAGTTTATTTATTGAATACAGAAAAAACCTCGCGATATTGATGGCATATATTGAATAAGCTACTTCATTGTAAACTATTTTAAATGCTCAAGAACGCGTCATTTCATCTCAGCTAATCAATTTTCCATCTCACAAACGGCAACATTATCAACGCCATAAATTAAGGTGTCTTGATTATTTTCTAATTCAACACCTGTAATACCCACAATATGTAATAGTTAGATACATTTTGTGGCGGAGAACTAATATATTTGCAATTGTGTATTAGGTGTTACGCATCAAGTGAAAAATTAGTTAAAGTATGACCAGAAGGATATACCACATACAGCGTGAATGGAAAATATAATCTCGTGCACATTTGTTTCGTGCTTACTGGCGACTCATCAGAAGGAGCCGGTATTATGTCCTTAACCCACTATATATAAGGATTAGAAACGCAGGACAGTAGTATAAGATGAATCAGACCGTAGGATAAATTTCATGTTAAGTGATAATGTTACGAGCAAGTTCAACATCTCATGGTTTGAACCTAATTAATAAGGAATCAATCTGGCTCTGATGACGAGCAGTTCAATAATCTTGGTCAAGATTTACGCCGTTCCTTGAAAGTGGCATTCTGCTCATACTTTGTCAAATGTGGTTATAGTTATTATACTTGATAACAAAAACGGTTATTACGCATAAAAAATTATAATGAAGATAAGATTAAGCGGTATTCTACTATATTCCGCAATGATTTTGAAATGATGCTCTTTCGTTTTTGAGACTGTTTTTAATTTTTTGTAAAGGTGTTACATTTATAGGCTAATTATCAAATTTTCTCCGCAGTTAATGTTGTTCATTATTTTGCTTCATTCGATAATTGAACATTTTACATTTAATCCACTCCTTTCAAAATTAATGAACAAAGAATAAAACAAAATATGTCTCACCTAGTACCATTAAAAGGAATTGGCCCAATATTGATAAATTTTACTAATCTAATTATAGAACATGTATATATATATATATATATATATATATATATTGCATTCTAATATTTCAGTTAAATTAATGTAATTTCTACGATTATATTATGTTTTAGTTAAAATATACGGCCTGTAAGGCAATATCCAAAAGCGGTTTTTTGACCTTTTGGTACTTAGTTTGAAATTTCACGTCGTTTTTCCTAATTAATTTGTTATAACGATCTAGCTGGATCTGAAAACAACTAGCTCTGGTGGTTTGGCGAAATTAGAAAAATACTAAAGTGTATATAGTTAAAGAGGAGAAGCTTTCCCAGCAACAATAACAACCAACGAAAGGTTAGTTATATTCCAAGTTCGCAGCTGATATGCCTGCGTCTCTACTATTGACATAATCTGAATTTAAAATGTCTCATATTCGAGAATCACCAATTAAACCTAAGATACTCAAATAACTTTTGAAAACCTCATTCATTAAACGCGACAGAATGAACAAATCGTTTTTTGCTGATGTTAATTTATTCTCTTAGTTCTCTAAGGATTAACTGGTACACTGACCAGACTGATGATACACCCAAAAGAAAGAAGTATAATTTTGCGCAAGCAATAAACCATTTAATTACAGAAATGTTTACAATATAATGTAACATTCCACTTTTAAAGTCACGTCAGCTTTGCACAGAATGCAAGTAAAAAATAATTTCTGATTAGGTGATAGTTTAATCGAATCGCGCGCCGATTGTCTCATGGATAAACTCGAGGCAATGCACTGGAAACACCGACATCAGCAAACACACACCTTTGCAGCTAAAAACTTTTTTTATTCCTTTGACCGAGTTTTAAAACAGTATCTCTCGTCTTATGGATGGTCATTAAAATTTTGGCTAGTTTCATCATGTTATGTCCGGCAGCATTATTAAGAAATGTTCGTAATTTTCCAAATCTTTGCCACACATCAAAGCATCACACAGTTTGCCGAAATCTACTTTATTACTATTTTTATAAATGTTCATAATGGACATTATGAACCATTTGCTTGTGGCCGTGATCTTTAATAGCGCGACAAACGATTTTATCGGTCGTTGTGTTTATTTGCAACATTTCTGCGCAACATTTCGTCAGCAGCATCACCAGACCTTCCAAAACATTTTCAACCTGCGTTAAATCGTTCAAATTGAACAAATTATGTCAATGACAACGGCTTCTATCTGAAGGCAATGAATTAAGTCAACAGCGGCTATTTCTGCTTTAATCGGTTCAATGTGTAGCAGCAGATATCGATAAGTCCTCGTTTATTGGCTCTCATATTTTTAAGGGATACAGGCTGTAAATATAAAATAAATTAATAATTTAATGTCCTTTTAGCGGTCATAGTATTATTTATTTTATATGTGTTCATTTTTTGTACCGTAAGCTATTTATTACGGCCACACAACTGATGGAAGTTTATGTCGCTATTTTATGCAGGCCCGTAGATGCTGCTTTATTCAGAAACTATCTACGGTTTTATTCAAACCTGCTACAGAGTTATGGCGAAGAATATTTTACAAGCTGAAATTAATGAGGCAGCTAACGATCTTTATTCCTGACTACAGGAGTAACTTGATTGACGAAATATCGCTGGTTGTATTACTAGATAAAGCCATAATTCAGCCTACTTTCAACTATTGGTACAAAACCTCATAATTAATTTATTCTTAAGAAGCAAAATACCACGTAATATTTTCATTAAATTGGTCATAAACGATTTTCTTTGACAAGATTTTTAAAAATATCTAATAATTTTGGATCTGGTAGTTCGTAATATTATCAATTCTACGACAGGCCTCAAAAAATAATTTGGACTCGACTTGAAAAAATTTAAAGTCATAGGTCATCTATTCATTGCGAGTCGAGATATCTACAAGTATTAGAGGAAAATGATAGTTTGTTCGAATTTGGCTTATGATACCTACATGTTGTCAATACTTTGCGATATGCCCATGCATCGGTGCAATTCCCTCAAAATATAAGACCGTTCAAGATTAATTCAAAAAAGCATACAACGAATCCATTACCCGAAAGACGATAAGTAATTTGACATTCTGTTTTACACATTCTTATGAAATTAAACGGTTTATAAAGAACTTACAATAATTATCGTAATCTATATTCTGTGAGAAAATGTATGAAACAGAATGTCAAATTACTATCGTCTTTCGATAATGAGTAATGCGACGATTCAATATCGCTTTCGGGGAATTGCACCGTCTCGCATGAGGCTGCTCACAAAGTAATGACAACATGTATTTATCATAAACCAAATTCAATTGAACAAATATCGACACCTCTAATACTGTAGATATCTCGACTTCGCAGTGATGACCTATATTCAAGTTGAAGTCCAAATTACGACCTCGTAAAATTGATAATAATACAAACTACCAGATCAAAATTTAAGATATTTTTTAAAATCTTGTCAAAAGAAACGAAACTTGTACTTTCTTAGAATAAATTAATTATGAGGTTTTGTATCAATAGTTGAAATATAAAGCTTTTTAGCTCTAGTAATACATGACCAACGATATTTCGTCAATCAAGACTCCTGTAGTCAGAAATAAGTCGTTAACTACCTCATTAATTTCAGCTTACAATAAGATATTCTTCGCCATAGCAGCGATTTGAACTAAAACCGTAGATAATTTGCAGATAAAGCAGCATCTGGGAGCCTGCACATGTGACATAAACTTCCATCAGTTGTGTGACCGTAATAACACGGCAAAAAATGAACACATAAAATAAATAATACTATGACAAAAAGAACATTAAATTAATTTATTTTATATTTTGTATACAAAAATATGAGAACCAACAGAACTTATCGACTATCTGCTACTACACATTGAACCGGTAAAAATATCAAGCCGCGTTGTCATTGACAGAAATTTGTTAATTTAACGATTTATTGCAGGTTGAAAACGATGATCTGAGTGATGCTGCTGATGTTGTGCGAAAATATTTGCAAATAGAAACACAACGACCGATAAAATCGTTTGTCGCATATTTATTAGATCGCGACCTAAGCAAATGGTTCATAATGTCCATTATGAAACATTTATAAAATAGTAATAAAGTAGATTTCGGCAAACTACATGTGGCAAAATTTGGAAAATTATATGCTTTGCCGAACTGTAATAGAAACTAGCCAAAGTATGACCATCCAAAGACGGAATTCAGGGAAATAATAAAACTTTTTTAGCACAAAGTATGATATTTTATGATGTCCGTGACAAGTGCATTGCCCACTCGAGTTTATCATATGAGACTAATCGGCACATTGATCGAACTATCACCTAATCAAGTTATTTACTTGCGATGACGTGACAAAAGTGGAATATTGTTATATTGTAAACATTTCTGTAATTAAATGGTTTGGCTGCGGCAAATGCGAGTGTATCGTCATTGTCCCTTAGAGAACTGAGAATAGCGTTTTGAAGCGAAAATTGCGTGCTAAGCGTTTAATGAATTGAGGTTTCAAAAGTTGACCCAGTATCTTAGAATTTGTGGTGTTCTCGAATATGTAGAATTCAGATTATGTCAATAGTAGAACGCAGGCATATCATGCGGGCAAATTATAACTTTAACCTTTCGTTGGTTATTTACTGGGAAATATTTCCTCACAATATATACACTTTAACTAATTTTTCTTCGCCAAACCACCAGGTGTTTTTCAGGTCAACTAGATCATTATAACGATTAGGAAAACATTGAAATTCAAACTAAATACCAAAAGGTCAAAAAACTTTTTTGGATATTACCTTACAAGCCGTGCTTTCTTAGCTAAGATTGCTGAGGTGAGCATATTTTGTTTTTTATTCTTTGTTCATTGAAGAGTGGATTAAATAACCAAAATGTTCAATTATGAATGAAACAAAAATAATGAGCGAAATCTTGCCTTTATATAAAAACAGTCTCAAAACGAGAATCATTTCAAATATTGCAGATAGAGAGTAGAAATGCCGCCCAATCTTTTTTTTTATTATCAAGTAAAATAACTATAACCACACATTTGATGTAACGAGAAATACCACTTTCAAAAGGAACGCTTTATAAATCTCTGACCAAAATTTTTGAGTTTGTGCTTAAAGAAAGTCTTGTCATATTCACCATAAAATTAGCTCGATCTCTTTCAGGTATGCAGAAAAGCAAAATTAAGCAAAAAAGAATTTAAGTTATTTTTGGATATTAATATATAAGTGTATCTAACTATCCATTTACTCATCTAAATATACGTCTTTACTTGAAAAATTATAATCAATAGGGTTTCAGGTAATCATTACTTGTTTTGTTTTTTTCTATGCAACTAATTTTGGCGTAAATTAAAGGACTGTTTTCATGTTACTGTCATCGCAGGTTATACAGCAATCCAGTGTCAATGCATTAGACTAAACAAACATAAACCAACTTTTTATTTTGACGTTATTTCTTATGATATAAGTAAAATTTAACTTTCCGCAATTTTTAGCATTGATAGGCTGCTCATCTATCGGATGACAAATAGCTTTTAAACCCTTGTAAAATATCTGTTCATCTAGATTGTTGGCTCTTTTTAACCCAATGCTTTTTATTCGGTTTTGAGTACTTTCATGCAGCACATTCTGCATATTTTCTTTAGTCCATATCGACTGTCATACAGAACAATTAAGATATACGAACGAACTACTAATTTAAATATAATGGTAAATCGACGATAACGATGTAATACCTGATAGATGTAAGCAGGCATTTGAAACATAACGGTGGCTAAAATTTTATTTATTGTGTGAACTGATTCCAATCCTCACGGCGAATAGTTATTTATCTTTTATATTATAACGGTTCAAAATTTTTTGCTTTCATAAAATTATCCATTGTGCAAACGTAACTATTCTTATTAAATTGGAAACTTGTCTAACTATTTTACTTATACATTTACCAAAATTATAATCTCAAATTAAAGCATCATTTAAAATGCAGAGACAACCAAATAAGACGAGCGAGATTTTCATAATATTCTCGAAGTTTAATGAATATACAAAAATAATAGACATTATTTGCTGTATATAGAAACACATGACGATAAGTAATACGAAATTTATCAAATATACAATGCAGTCATTAGTGAAAAATAAATGTTATTTTTAAAACTATTAACAACAAAATATTTTGTATTTATGTATTTGTTATCAAAAATAATTTTATATATACATATATATAAATTTAGAATTCTGTTAACAAATTAATTTTAAATAATTTGATTGTTCAAATTCATTTACAGTCAAACGATTTAAAACATTTGGTGTAAGCTATATGATCAAATAATTAATTGAAAAATAAATATATCATCACAAAATGATAAAATGCAATTGAAAATTTTTAAGGTATACATCAAAGATTGTGTGTGACCTCAAATATCTTGAAAGTAAGAGCTTGAGTTGGTTTTCTAAATAGAATAAATGTTCAAGTGGACAAACATCTTCCAATATATTTAAAAAGCTTAAGGACCTCTTTAGTTCGTTGTAAGAATGAAAAATTTGCAATTTATTTATCAAACCTTGTCGAATTTATCAAATATTCAAATGTTCACTTTTTGGTATATTTTATTGCGATTCCAAGCGTGTTGTATATTGACACGGTATATTATGATTTTTAGGGAAGTAGAAAATCACGTTATGCAAGATAACCGAAGATATTTTTTTACCCGGTAAATAAGGCTATTTACAATTATGACAAAATACTAGATTTAACGCTGGAGTACAGTTTTTTGACAATTTTTCAAACGACAATCTCAGAAATTACTTATATGTATGCAACAATTTGTGTCCTACACGTAATTTCTTATATATACTATGCTGTATATCTCTGTCTTCTCTATATATATATATATATATATATATATATATATATATATATATATATATATATATATATATATATATATATATATATTATATTTCTATTAACTAAAATTAATAATAAAAATGGATATTGGACATTTATTTAAAATTAATGAACTTCACTGTGTGGCATTTAATAATACGCGATTCATAGATATTCGATTTGATTATATTGATAGTGATTCGAATTGGATCAAAACCTACCAATAGGATAAAACAAATCAATTGTATTAATAATTGAAAGTACATGCGTACTTTATTCGATGAGTTTTCTAATAGTGATACTTTAAACAATCGGCTGCCGCTTCTTGCAGTCAGTATAATGAATTTTAAAATGGGGTATGCTTACACTCCATACGAATTATTTGAATCTCCGAAAGATACCGTTCCACCTATTAAAGCTTAAGATTTGAAATTCGATTGCACGTAGAGACCCATAAATATACACTTAGGTGCTATTTTTACATGTAATGAAGTGCATAAACATTTGTTCACGCAAGTACACTATTTTTTTATAGTATGCCGAAACGTGCCTAACTCACAAGTCTGAAACATTGAATGCTTTCATTTGATCCAAATATGAGAAGATATGCCTGGTCGTAACTAAAATAACACCGAATAAATAACTTATTTAACGAATGGGATGATCTATTACATGACAAATATTTGATGAGTGAATCACTTTAAAATATTTAAAAACGGTAGAAATTTTTTAAAACCTTTCGCTAAATTAACTTTTGATGTGACTGACAACAATAGAAAACTACTGTTGACGACAAATTAGCTCAGTCCTACCAAATAGTTTACTCTGCCTTTTCGATTGACTGAAATCGAAATGTTTGTGAAAACAGATCAGTTCAGTCCAACTTGAAGTTTGACAAAATTAACTCGAATAGTTAAATATGAACTGCTTAGTAGTTGTGTGAAATAGAAAAAATGATTTTTTTTGAGTGTGCATTTTAAATATTTTTTTTGGCGGCCTATTTTTTTTTTTATTTGTTAGATTCGAAGTTCTTACCAAATATTATAGTCATACCCATTTATTAGCGGCCACCCTGTTTTTTGAGCTTCGTAACGTAATAATCAGTGGTAAAAGAACAAGAATTAGAATTTATACAGGGTATTTCATTTTGTTTGAATAAACGGTTTTTTATGACTTATACCGATTTCTCTATCTTTAAATATAGTATTATTCTGAAATTATAGCCGCATGCGAGAATTAAAGTACACTGATTAATGTTCGAACTTTAGCTATTTATAATACAGGTGATTGGCATTATTTTTTCTATGGAGTGTCTTTTGTTCAACGACCCTCGAAAGAAATTCCCTTTGATTCACTTTTGCATCTTGTGACTTTTGCAATGATATATTCGATAGACAATAAAATTATATTCGTAAATGGACAATGGCACGTTTTTGCGAAGTAACAGTAGCCGAGTAGTGTCCACGAGCTTTTACACGAAAATTCTAAATTTTAAAGAAATCTAAATTTTCATAACTAAAGTACTTTACTTAGGTAACAGACATTGTAATTTTCCGCTGGCTAGCTTAATTTAATACTTGTTACTTATTTTTAACATTATGACAGTCTGTTATTTAATTTCTAAATGAAAACAATATTTAAATAATAAATATTTACATTAAAAAATCATTTTTCTTACACCTAGATATTGTAGATATATTTAATTTTTTCAGTGCAGAATATGAAGCGAACGAAGAGAAATTGATAAATTGATTCAAAAATTTTTATATTTTTTACTTCACTTCATCATCCTGTTATAATTACAAAAGTCAAAAATGTATTACTTCATTTAACCAGCAAAAATGAAAAATATAAGCAAAAACAGAAATAATATTAGACAAGTAATAGTAAAATTTTTAGAGAGAGGAAGAGCTACTGCTACTATGAAACAGGGCTGCCAGGATAACTCACGAATGAACTAAACCTACTACTCCGCTAACACCATTATGATGATTAACTGATGACTAGGTAAAATCAACAATACACGTAGTTTGACTATCACCTCATAAATCCACTCTGGCCAGCACACATTTACTAAGCCGTCGGCATTCCCAGGTATTTTGTTAACTACGTGAATTTTTAGATTGCATACAGAAATTGATCTATTTATTAAACATTGGTAATAGAAAGCATTATTTAACAACAACGATGTTAAAAATATGGTGGATATTTCCCAGTATGTAAACATATTACCCTCATTACCATTGTAGGTATTTATGTTCATACCATCCATTGAACTATTAAACATTTCCAGGTCGAGATGGCTTGCACTCTCTTCCAAGAAAAATTACTGAATTTTTAAAATTTTTTTCAGGTCAAATAATTATGTCAATGCATGTAATTTGTATTGTACAGACTAAGATAAATTAAAGGGAATTTCAAATATTCAACAAAAAACTAACAGTAAGTCAGGTTAATAAATGATATAAAATTAAAATATATAACCGTAAGTAGCGTAAATACAGAAAATTTCTACGAAGAATAAGCACTGGTATTTCATCTCCTACAAGTCACTATTGCAGTGTGTAGATATATAGGATATATTTTTGACTTCCAATCGTTTTAAGCTGAGTCATTTGATTAATCATAAAACATATTCGGCTTAAAATCCAAAGAAAAAATTTGGTATCTGTAAGTGAAAAACTTTTTTTTGAATAAATAACAAAATTTACCATAGACCATAGACATAGAAAGAATTTGAAAGCAATTTCTAATATTGAACATAAATACTGCTTTTTAAATAATCGCTTTGTGAAAACGGTAAAATATACATTGAATGCAAGTAGTTATAACTTGTAGCTGCTGATATATTAATGAAAAGTTGCACAAATTATAATTGTGTGGATTTATTTCTGTTTATATTATTTTCTACAGCAATCTTTATTAAAGTTACCATAAAGAAAAGAAAGGTATAAAATAATGAATGATAAAATATTCTTGTTTATTAATATGGTGTATTTCGAGTCATTGATAAAATATTCATGTATTTGAATTTGAGTATTACTAGTGAACGATTTTTCATAAAATATTTTTAGATCACTATTTGATTTTTATTAAAGTAAATGTGATGAAAGTCTATGTTCATAATTATTGAATTATATGTCAACACATAGAAAACCTTGAAATAAACGTAAATATCTACAAATTTTTGGATGAAATTCATAAAAAACAAACACAACGAAGCAAATCTCCAGCACAAATTAGCAATGTGAATATCTACCCAATTTAGTCATTTATAAAATGTGTTATTACCGAAATACATAAATAACTGAAACTTACCAAGTTAAACGTTCGCACCATAAGGCAATATTCTCATTTTTAAATTATTGGCTTAATGTGTCATTTTTTGTATATCCCAATTTTAAGCAATCGAAGCTAAGACATGTCAGCTTTAAAATTCAATTCTTATTAAGAATCAAAAGCTATTTAACGAATTTATTTAAATGAGGCGACACAATGAAAGCGACCCGTCTAATTAATAGTAGTTATGACAAACTAAAGAAAAATATTATTTGCAAGGTAGAGTACACACGTTGAAATACTAAAATAAATGCCATCTGTAATGACTACGAGCCAAAACCGATTATACATAAGCGAAAAATAACGTTATATATTTTTTCTTGCATTGCACAGTTATTACCTGGATGAAATTCCAAGTAGCACACCTTTAAATTTTTGAATAACGATTCTATTCTTTATGAGCTTATTTATCGGAAGATAGACATAACTTAAATACTATTCTGTAAATTAAATATATTACAATAATGCAAATGTGAATTTTACTGATTCTTTAAATGAGTTATTATATGGATAATTTCTTACAAGTATGTTATTATCACAACTCTCGCGTAAAAATTACAGATTGTTGTGCTGAATAATACACGCCATGTATAACATAATAAAGCTAAATTTAAAACTATTAAATTTTATGAAACCAAAAAACATTTTAGATATTATATTCAAACTAGAAGAAAGAAAAGTCCATATAGACAATCTCCAATCCAAAGGTAATGACAGCAGCTACAAGGCCGGTACTAATGAAAATCTTCGATCGATGCTATATACAGTCAAAAAGCTGGCGATGAAATTTGACTGCAAACGCCTTAATTGAATCGTTTTAGAGCTGGTTAGAATCATGCTGACGACAATGTTGAACGAAGACGTAAATAATGTCATAAGAAGAAGTAATGTTCTACAGTAACTGTAACAGATCGCGAGGCCGCAATGTCAAATAAACTGTCTCGCCTGTAAGTGCTTCCCAGTGGCGAAATCAGAGAAAAAATCAGAAGAAGTGAAAGGTTGCCGCCAAAGATGAAATCATTATGTGTCTAAGTTCACTCGCATTATTTATGTAAAATTGTATATCTATCGTCCGAATTGATATACTATTTTCAAAATATATCAATTCGCAAATAAAGAGAACTTATTAGTAAACGCATAAACAACTGCCAGAGATTTAACTTATTTTGTGAGCCTAATATATATATGCAAGTATGTATAGGTGTTGCGAACCTAGAAACAAATTGGATTCAGTTGTAGAAGGATGAAACGAAGACAGCATGAACGTAACGTATAATCTCATGCACATTCGTTTTGCCAGTAAAAACCAAACAGAATGTGCAGTGGTTATTTTCCGTTCATGCTGATACTGGTTTATTTTTTGGTGCAACAGAAGGCTACTCCAGGGACGAAAATGCATTTCGTCCATAAAATGTAATAAAGAAATTATTTATTAGGTAACATATATATCATTCAACATAAGCAAAATTAGATTTAAAGGTCTACGAATGCAAGGTTAAAAAGCATATAAATAATATAGAGCATGGTATACTAAACAATAATTACCACTTGTATTATCGCCGGGGCTTGCACGAATAAGCGCAACTCATCCAAAATTTCTGCAATTTACATCAAAAATCTCGAGTTGACCCATAGAGAACAATAGAAGCAAATAATGTATCGAAAAACAAAAGATTAACAGTTGCCAAACACAAAGTCATTCCATTGTTACAAAATAAAAACACTCGACCAATAGTACATCAATGTAAGCAAACAATACATGCGCATGAATACATAGATCATACTATACTATCCTATAAACTACGCATAAAAATGGATAACCAGTTGAAAAAAATAGTATAAAGAAAATTACTCAACTTAAAATTCTTTAACGTCATGACCTTATAAAACTAATAATAGTCCATAGAGTATTTCAAATACCAGTTAAAATTAAACGATTGCATATATTTGAAGATGTAGCAATTTAGCTGATTACGTTGTTTACCAACACAAGATCAACAAGGCCTTCTCGTTTTTAAGTCTGGGACAAGAAAACAAAATTGAACATTTGTATATTTTACTTAATGAACTGCGCCATTACTCCTTTAAGTTACGTTGATTTCATTTTTAGCCCTTTTCAAATAATCAACAAAGTGTGAAATGAGTGCCAATTGGCTTGTATTTTATTACCACTGCAATATTTTATTGAACTACAAGATCAAATATTCTTTAAATTTATATTTTATCAAATTTATATATATTTAATTGAGTTTAGCAGTCTTCTTGAAATTTGAAACCAACTAAATTGCATTAAATGTTTCGTTTTATACACAGTTTAAACGAGGTGAAATTAGACCAAACAAAATACAAGAAGAAAACCAAATTTTCGCAACATTTACACATGCCTACAAACCATGAAAGAAACCCTTATTTTGTTTATAAAACGGCCAATGATGAAACGGACAGGCGAACCTTTGATACAATTATTTCTGCTAGCAAACTTCTGCAGAATTTATTTATAAATTTGTTTCTTGTGTGTGGTGTAAAAAAACGTGTGATATATTTACCGATCAAGCTATTACATATTCAAGTTTACATCCATTTCCCTGCCAAGTTTTGTGAATTTATTCTGAAAACCAATGAAAACACAAACTAAAAATTATTTTTTTATCACTTATTCGATCGTCAACTGCTTCACAATGAATGATGTGATGATAAAATAACAACTATTTATATAGATAACGACCCCACAAAAGTCTGGAAAAATTCAACATTCAATCATATTTCCCACTATATTGTCAATTACACACTAATAAATAGGTTTCACAAATCACATTGATTTATCAATGACATCATCAGAAATTGCCGAAAATTATAGGCGATCAACACTGAAATCTACACACCATGTGCTGACCATATTGGAAATAATTAATCTCAATAATATGACGATGCACAAGACAGCAATACAGGAAATTGAAACTAGACGGTATTCGCTTGATTAAATGTAAACCAAAAATTATGTCAATGTTTAATGGTGAGTACGTTCTATATACCACTATCTGTCATATAACTCTTTAAACATGTTTATCTTTTTTTAATTAGAAATAAATGTAAATTTATAATAATAATTGTGTGTAAATCTCAAAAAAGTCCAACAGAACATAAATAAGATCATGTTAACCAGTTTATTTCAACATTTTAAAATTCATTACACGTTCATTTTAAGTGGCAAGATTGTATTAAATATCGAAAATTCAAAAATCTTACTTTTTGAAAAATATCGCAAGTACGACCTTACATTAATAAATTATCTAATAGTATTTAACTTGACAATGGCGGCAAATGTACGGTAACAAACCGCATATTTATTGCGAAAGGGCTTTAAAAAGCGCAGGTAAATACTATATATTGAACTATATTGTTGGTGAAATCGCGAAATAACTTTGATTCCCTCTCTTATTTTAGATAAATTTCAATTTTTACTGATTACTAATATGATTGGATATTTGTGTTGTAAATTATGACAATCTTATATTATTCCATTTTCACACGGTAAATTACTAAAATTGAAAGGCATCGTACTATTATATAGACTACGTTTTCTTCCACGCGTGCTTATTTCTATCTTTGCGCTACTGAGTTGGGATTACATTTCAAAATGCGGTCTTTTTTGTAAGTAAAATGCGATAACAGTTACACTCATAAAATAACAAAAAAATAACCGTAATGACAGTAATGTAACAAAGCATACAAGCGGCGAGCAAAACTCATGCCTTGTTTAGAATAGCGTTTATTATTGCACATAGGATTATTTAAACGGTATAACATTTCTAAATCAGCAAACTCAATTTTATTAAATTGACAGATTTTCCAATTCATCCACTTCAGAATGGAAATGTTTTGATTACTAATTTGAACTTTTAAAATGAAAACTGAATGATGCGACAAAATACTTCAAGGATCTGTGCAGTTAACATAAAAAAAGCTACGCTTAAACAATGCAAGAATAAGTAACAAGCCAGCCCACCTTGATTTAGCCAAAAGTTAATTTGTCAAAAATTACTTAATAGTTGGCAAAATATTAAACAAAAAATGCAAAATTATATTATACCAAACATGAAAATTTTAACGAAAAGCAAGTGCAGTTTCTTTTGAATACACTTGTAGTGGTATAAAAAAGCTGAAATAATGCATAAACCAATTCGCGAATAATAACATATTTCTTTAAATTAGAGTCGAGCGAAGTTAACACCAATCCAATTAATTTAACCAGTCGTCAAACAACATAACAAAACAACCGCCAACCGATATGTTATGTTGTTTGACGACTGAATTAGAATTCAATGGGATTAGTGTTTACACTTCAAGCGCAAGCAATTGTAGGTATTACCACACCCTTTAATCAATATTGTTAAAGCTATTAACTGAACATAATTTTCGATATTTTAATTGCTAATTGCTAGTGTACTGACGTACAAGAAAACGCGTCTATGCACATGGAATAACAATTGCATATTTAAATAATATCTTATTAAATTTTCTACTTAACCACTTATGATTTTCTTGCCGTTACATTTCGGCATTTTAACTACCAAGCACATTCACAAAATTACGCCGGTGTACTAGTATAACAAAACAAGTTAGAAAACTTCTTTAAATTGCTGTTTTTCATTTAGTGCTACTGCTTGTGCTTCAACGATTATGTTAACGTGCGTGTATTTGTGTGCCGTGTCTATCAAGGCCAGCCGATTAAGTGCAATTACGATTCGAGTGTTAGTTGAATTACTTTTGCGAACATACGGTTTACCATAAACGTTCTATAAATTAAAAAAAGTAAAAAATTGTTGCGAAATTGTTTGAACAAAAGTATTTGGATAAACAGTTGTGCATGCGTGTGTTATTCTACAAAATTAAATGTTTTTGTGCTTACAGTTCATTTATGCCTTTCCGAAATTTTCCTATGTATTTTATATCTATAGTGACCTCCTTTCAATAGGGGAGAATAAAAAATTAAAAATACACCAGTTGACAATCCACCATCTGGCCTACAAACAATAATAAGTTCATATAATAAAAATTTTAAAAAAAATACGGCCAAGACAGATTCAAATGTATAAAGTTGCGATATAAAATATAAATAACATTAATATTATTAGGGAAGTCTTTAATAATTTAATTTTTAAATAAAATACGTAGAAATAGGATGATGTTGAGTGATGATCTAATAAACTGTTGACTAATGATTTTACGCTCACGTAGACTATCAACATTATGCCTAATTTACTATAGCGGCCAATAGCAACAATCGTCAGTGCCATAATATAAATTGAGCGAGTTCTCCACTCGACCATGCATCATGATAATTTCGATAGGTTTCTAATACATCTTGTCGAAATTTATATTTAGACTAAATATGTATATATGTCTAAACGGTTAGTTATTGCCTTTTTTCCGTTGTAGCCAAAATGTAAATAATTTCATGCAGTCTCATATTCATATCGTCAATTAGTGAGACGTACAGTTCAACTAGCCACAAATTGTCAGTCCTTACATGTATTTTATATTATTCTTTCCACGATCTTTTTAGTATATTATATTCGATTTATTTTTCACACTTAATTTGTTGTCTGTTTACAGTATGACACATTCATGTTTTGTTGTTATTGTCTTTTACTTTCATGTTGAATTTACTCATAGACGATATTAACCTATGTGGATAACGAATATTTCTTGTAGTCTAACAATTTCAAACTTTTCACATGTCTGACCTAAAGACAATTGTCATTGATTTTCAGATACCACATTTTATCCATACGAAGAATTGACTAATTTTTTAAAATTACCCGCGGTGTAGCATTCATATAGCGGTATTCGAACTTTTATCGGTTTGATGAATTGATCGTTCTCAGATCGTCGACTATATTTCGAATAACAGTTCGCTAAGAAGTTTAAGTTTTATGTTGTCCTCGCCGGATACCAAACATTTAGTGTAACTACTGGATCATTCAAATAATTTGGTGTCTATAAAACTTTTTTCTATGAAATATGTAGAAGTTCGGTTTTTGTGAACGAAAACTGTTGCTTATCGTTATATAGTGACAGGTATTGTATATGTGATGTTAAAAAGAATTCATAACTCTTGACATTTTTATTTTATTAAATGAAAATTTATAGAAATTGTGAGAAGTGGTAAAATTACATTCACGCGAAACGTGTTAATGTATTCGTGACGATATTTGTGAACATTTCAATTCCTTTTTTTACGGTACCTTTTCTCACAAGAAATTTAGACAGATAGATATAGCGTGAAAAATTGCGTTAAATCTGTTAAAATTGCTGAAATTGTGCGAAGCTTACTGATGCTTTCTGTACTTGCGTATGTCTGTATATACGTGCGTTAGTATAAATGAAATAATACGACCAATATAGTTACATGCTAATAATGATAATAAAACAAGTTCACGAACAGCCTAGCACAATCTTGGCATTGAATAAGATAAGCAATCGCAATGTGCTATTTGTCTTATTCTAACTGTGAGAGTACTCTGATAAGTATGTCTCCGAGTCACGTATGTTATCTAAGTGAACTTCACTGATTGCATGTGCTTCAAGTTCTACTGACTAACTTGTTTCAATCGCCCTAATGTATTACACCTATGATGCCCTCGCGCTGGTGTAAGAAAAAGGGCAGCTTTCTATTACAATAATTGCACAACATAGAACAATACGATTAAACATAATTGATTGCATAGTGGTATAACACTTTAAATCCAAGTTTGCAGCCTAGTAGAAACGCCCGCCCAACCACACTGGCATAACATACCCAAATCAAAAATTAAATAGTTAATAAAGGTTAGTTTAAATGAGTAAATACAATTGTGGGCCGAACAAGTATAGTATTACCTACTTTAAAATCAGAGTTATATATATATATATATATATATATATATATATATATATATATATATATATATATATATGTATATATATATAGACTGTATATGTATGTATATGTAATATATATATATATATATATGTATATGTTGTGCTGCGAGATTGCAACTTGATTGTTTATTCGGCAACCTAACAAGTTTCAAATAGTAAATGTGTATAAAAATTGTAATTGTCTAAAGATACCTCTGTTATAACCATACACTTACACAAAATGACGTTCGTTTATCTATAGAAGTACTGTTATCGTAAAATTATCTACTTATCCAGTGAAACATCGAAAGAACAATATGGAACCATGAAAGCATTTTGCATGCCGACATAATCTGGAAAATTAAGTGCATTTTCCCCATATATTTTATTAATAACAATAAATTGTAGTTAAAAAGCAGAAACATCTTTCATCCTATCAAATATTTATCGGTTAAAATAGAACACATTTCTTAAGTTTAGCCAAACTACAAATAGGTTTAATTAAGTATACAATAAATATTAACATAATACCCCACAAATTTCAAATAAGTAAAAATAAAACTCCTGAAATGCCTCCGTATTTGTTAACTCGAACAATTTTAAAATGCAACATGCGGATCTATTCTGCATTTATTGAAAACGGAGAATGCGCAGAAACAAGCACAATTTTAGAAATTGCGTTTTATTGGCATGTATCAATTACAATAAAGTAAGACATGTTGAGTTAGAGACTGTACGTGCACTTTGCTCAACTTTCTTTTATATATGATAAACTTGAATTAAATGTAGAAAAATTTAGTACCGACACTTCATTAAAATTTACTATTGCTTTATTATAGTTGTCGAAATTACACCCCAAATAGCGTCATCGTTCGCGTGAATGATAAAACATGAGGGTCCAAATATTTTCTTTTTAAAATCAAGTTATTTTCTTTGGCCTTTTTTCAATTCTAAATTTTTCACTTTATTTGGACGACTCGTCACAATTATCGGCTGATTTGCTGTCGTGCTCGGACTGTATAACCAACTGGCGTTTGTGAATTTTAAGTAAAAATCAAGCGTATACGCACTGCGACGGTCTGCGCGCGTTTGTAAGTAAATGAATTTAGAATTAAGAAATTAGATCGCGTATTAAATATTCATTAATCCGAAAAGGAGGCGCTAATCCAGCTAAAATGGCCATTTATTATTTGAGTAATTTAATAAATTGAAACTAGTAGAGAAGACCAAGTGAGAAAACCCGGAAAACAAAAATTCTAGTCTACCAACCAACACGTGCTCTTTATTCACGTTTGGACTTCAGAAAGGAAAAAGACAGCTTTATTGTGTTAGAGAATTGACATAATAAAACTTTGCTACTGTAATGTTTACTGTTTTTTGATGTATAAAAATAACATTTATAATTAATTTTTGTTTGTATTCTTGCACAAATTAAATTTAAATTTGTAACACCGTAAAACAAAATTTGTTTTACAATTTGATATTAATGCAGATTTTTGAGTTACTGTTTAGGTAGTAGTCTATCAAATCTATTACTCGATTTGAGGCAATTACAAATAAGAGATTTTTAACATTCTTAAATCCAGATGTGATTTTTTGATGAGATTTTTACTTAATATTTAAGTACACAGTTTATATTTCATTTTGATACAACGGCCAAGTGGAAAATAATATGAAATTAAGTCTATGACTTTTTATCAATGTTGTATTTATTCTATGTTATAATAAATTTGAAATTCTCTGTTTTTTCTTGTGAAATCTTGTTTTTCCAAATCACAAGTTATCATTCCAATTAAATTAATATGCTTGGTGAAACCTGACGATATTGTTTAACTCTGAATTAATTTACAAATTCCAAAAAGAATTTAGGTATAACGAGATTTCAATAATTCATTACCAGTGATATATACATATAGAAATAATGAAAAGAACGAGTTTATAGTATGTCGCTATTAAATTTAAATGACAAATTAACGGAGCACCTATATTATAAAAACGAGTAAAAGAAATTTCATATCTAATAACGCTAGTTATCTATTTTAATCCCAAAGACGAGGGGCTAAGAATTCTACGAGCAATACATAGATATATATGCTCCAACAACAAATGAAAACAGCCTAATCTTATAACAGGTATAAACAGGAAAATCATATTCCTATTTGTGCAAACTCTAAGACAAATGGCGTATATAACACTATGTGACAAACTTTCTTGCCGAATAAGCTATGGGCAGGCGTTCAAATTGTGAATTACAATATGAAGAGAATCTCAACACTTACTCAGAAAATGTCGATGTAGAGATATTATAACAAACTGTCGAATTCGTCAAAAATAAGCCTTTGTAGCCAAGTCTATGCGTAAAAATGAAGTAGACATTTCTCTGATTTATAAAATATCATATTGGGCCTGCATTTTTATTCACACAATATTAGGATTTGTGCTGACTTTAATACATCTTTATGGAGATAAAAAGTTGTTAAATCTACCAGTTTAACATGAAAGAGGATCTCAAGCATGTTCGGAACATGTGGTGCAATACGAAATGAGATGCTATAACAAGAGGTGTGCCACATTCATATGACCGATATGCATGTTTATGAAGGTGTTCGAAGTTTACGAATCACAATATAGTTAATATCTTAAGTATCACGAAGGTGAAAAGCTATCATTGTGCTACTACGAATGAATTATCACAAAATAATAAATGTACAAAATTCATAATACAATATTTAATTACGAGAGGCGCGGCTCAGTAAAATACAAGCATATATCTGGAGTTGAAATTGTTCAATTACTTCTAATTTATCAAAATTCAATCTTACTTAATAATGTATGTTCATGGAGTATTTATTCAGATACTAGTTCATAATATGAACGACATGGTCATATCGTGCAACTTTAAATGAGAAATCACACAAACTACTAAATTACTTTTTAAATTAAATTTGCGAAGCTTAGATTAAACAGAAATCCCAATTACATTTAACTGTCGTCGAACTAACGTGTGCCACCGGCAGTTACACGCTATTTGTTCGAACAATTTTTTGACAGGCTGACAGTGAAAGATTGTAATATATTGCAAACGACCCGTGAAGTACGCATATGTCAGTATAAACTTAAAAATTGTATAGTGAAAGATTAAATCGATTTGCATTTATTTAGTAAACTTAAACATTGGCTCTCACAGCTATTTAGTCTCCGCATTGTACTGAACTAAATGGCTCAACAAGTATTTTGTAGTCACGATCTTGCTGGTTTAAGATTTCGCCCTGCACATATATAGACAATAAAATTAAGCAATAATTGACGGCGCGGGCAATGAAGTGACAATTTTATAGAGAAGGTTGCAGTGTAACACTTATCCCATTATTTAATGGCACGGCACACCCTTACACAATCAATTATTGTTTTATTGTATTGTGTACTTATATGCGCATGGCAAGCAAGATGTTCGTGACTTTAAAGCGTGCCGCCAGTCGCGAACAATATGCAAGACCTCCAGAGTGAAACGTTCTCCTATATGTGCAGTTTGACCTCATATCATTTAAATCGTATAATGATGATCAGAGAAGGTGAAACGCGTCGGTGGCGACTAGTTAGCATGTTGTTTGATGTCTGGATAAGCGCAATTATATTATTGTTCAATCTCTGTATTTTTAAAGAAGAGTTTACCACCACCATCTCAGTTATTTGCTTAATTGTAAAGCTAAAAAGTCACTTGACTTTGAAAAGCATTTTAAAGAATTAGGTGTTGAAACATGTGTATACACTATGAAGTCGTCGTGCATCGCTGTCAAGCGCCCCTTGGTGCCTACAACAACAAAACCATAACTCACTCTTGACCCAATGAGCATGATTTTCGTATGTTTCAATCTGAAGTGTAAATTATAAATCGAACACAAACATAATCGTTAATTTCGTATACGAAAAGGTGTCATATTGTAACAAGTGTATCTCATTTAGACGAATGTAAACATACTTATAGATAGATTGATACGTCTACATGTCTTCATTTCGAAGAAAATTTTATTAAAAAGTATTGGTCAAAAATGGCAGGATCTACCAGTGTTCTAACTGACTGATAATCTGAGCTACTCGCTGTGTGTTCTGTAGGCTATGAATCATATCTTAAATACACAAAGTGTTGTTTGATAGGTCTGATACTACGTTCAAGCGAAATTACAAGCATATTTAAAAAAGTAGGTTTAACATTTGCGTGTCTAAAAGTGGAAAATAAACATCACAAGAATCGAAATGTCGAACAACAAGCGTGGCACACTGCTTCGCCCGCCCCAGCTGATCTATGAAAATGTACCCTGATGCACGAGTCTATACTACAAGGTCAATGTTAAGTCGCTGTTCAAAAATATCGTTCATCTTAAGATGAAGTCAAATATTTCGTGACTGTAAAAGTATGTTTTCTTTATTTGAGTCAATTCTACACTTTGTTCACACTTTGAACATTAAGCATCACTTGTGGAAATAATTCGTTCGCTCACAGATGAGTGTCACACAGTAATAAGTGTACATTAACTCTTGAAAGAGAGAAATACTGTTGAAATTTAGGTATGTTGTATCTGCGTGATACACCTATAAGTGACATTAGGAATCGTGGTCAGCCGTCGTTACACCTTTAATTGGAGGTCCAAGCTAACTACAAGCGTGCCAAAGTACATTCTTGACTTTAACTTTGTGTATATATTAAGTTCTACGTGTTTACATCACTTGCAGAAATGTTGTTCAACTTTAGTTGAGTGTCGATACATAAAAATTGTATCACATTCACCTGTGAATATTAACATATATTAGTAAGTGGTCACATCTACATTTACCAGTTGACCTCAAGCATCACTGGTCAACGATATGAGAGATACAATATGCAGTGTGCCAAATTCACTGATTGATTTAGGTTTTTTCATGTATGTGTTCAAATCTATGTCTACAAGCGAATCTTAAAGGTCGCAGTCAAAAAATAATCGTCCAAATGAATGATGTGTCACGTTACTAAAAAAAGTGTGCCATACTTTCCTTTGCAATGATAAACATTTTATCAAATAGGTGTTCATCTATGTGAACATTACAATTAAAAAAAAACACATCATATTTGAGTACATCATATACCGACTCTGCATGCATAGTGTTAATAACATTTACTTTTAAAACTACTATAATGAGTATCAGTACTAACTACATTAACTGGTATCCCTTTACAAGTTGTATATATAATAATAATAATAATAATAATAATAATATGGCAATATGTATATGTATATATATATATATATATTATGGGTATTCTTGTTGGTACATTGACGGTGACTTTGTTTACGTCTGTTCACTTTACTGAAAGTTTGAAATGTACCTGTATACGACCAAATATATGGTTGTTTCACTGATGATTTGCCGAAGCCGTTCCGTTCATGCTGTCTGGTCATCGTTAAAATGATTTTTTACTAGGTGCGCAACATAATGCATAATTGAATATATATATTAGTTCTCCGCCAAAAAATGTCTAAACGCATAGAAATTTATGCTAAGTATTAGATCGATTTTCTTGTTTGGACTACTGAATATAAAATTTCCTTTTCATTCAATTAATTATATGGCAAAATTTTCTATCCCTAATATGATCAAATAATAAGACAAATGTAGAATTTTCGAGATCGACTGCTTCTAGAAAATTTAAAATAAAATAAGTTAACGATGAAATTTTTGGCAGAAGACGAATTTCTCTGAAAATGTGCAAGGTTTTGAACTGAAATATAAACCGCAATTCACAAACTTTTTGTAGGTAAAAAGTAGGTAATATTATAACTATGAGAAATATTTGTTTCTATGAATAAAATCAGGATAGTGTCTACCTCTTTAGAGAAGTTGACTCTTTCTTTCTTCACTAAGTCGTCATAATTCCCACTCCGTGCATACTCGTATAATGCTCCGTTGTATTTCCTGCCACCTCCTTCTTTTTGAGCAAATACTCCATTTCACCATTGGATATTTGTCTCCTTGGTAGAGACGAATTGTGGCTTCCATTTTTTTTGCTGAGTGTAGCACTTTTATTTCTTCTACTTCAATCTCAGTAAATATGATCTTTAAAGTAATAACTCATAGATTCCGATACATGTTTTCTATTTCTTGCTTTATTTCTATCGACATCGTGTTTTTCTTTATTATATACGTAAGCACTTCATCGGCATTTTTATGCAACTAGCGTATCCCAATAATCAAACAAAAAAATTTGCGAGCAAGATTATGGAATTCCAAGCGGGTGGCGATTTGCAGTGGCGGAGGATTCAAGATGATCTTCAATCTTTTTTTTTTAATAATAAATTTTCTCATGAAAGTACAGCACTATTATCTCTGGATTTGTCATGTATCTTCAAACAATGGCCGATACCTCGAAAACAATATCTAAAAATAGTGCTATGGAAAATATCATCTCGATATAACATATGTCATGATAAGCAAGAAATCTTCTCAATGGTTGATCAGTGGAGCTGAAATCGGTGCGCTATCAAATATTTGATGATCAGATCAAATTTACAAAGTATCACATGTTATAACTGAAAATTTCGACAGATTTCAAAACATTCAATATCAAGTTTATTAATTCATTGAAATTATATGGTCTATTCTATCGCTTTGACATAATATGCGTTGGTTAAAATACCACAATCTTATAGTCTAGTATACTGAACAATAATAAAATATAGTTCCCAGTGGGAGAACACTGCTATTTGTCACTTTTTTAAAATTGTCGCTTAGTTCAACGCCTGCTCTAAATTATTATTAATGCTTATTCCATGAATTCCCTAATAAAAATAGATAACCATAACAATGTTCATATTTACGCGGAGTGAACAACTGTCGCTTGAAACTGACGGTTCCTTAGTTTCGACAGTTTAATAATATTTATTTATAATATTTTTTGACTTTCATTATTCTGTAATCGAAATTTTGTAGACTATATTTGAATATTCACGACTACGAGTAATATAATTATACAATGGCACCCCGCTCTTTTTATGATAAGCAACACAATAACTTGCAAAAATGCAAAATATCCAATCTAATAATAGTAAAAAATTTAAGTAAGAAGTAGACAGTGTATATTTTAGGTAACCTAGTATTTAATAAAATGTTGATATAGCACTCGTTAATCATGTATTTTTTTATTAAAAATGCATTAAAAAATAGTTTGCCTAATTTTACAAACTAGAAAAAACGACCTCTTTAGGCAAATATCAGAGAAGAGAAATTGTAGGA
Organism: Eudiplozoon nipponicum; assembly: GCA_029291075.1. NCBI lineage: Eukaryota > Metazoa > Platyhelminthes > Monogenea > Mazocraeidea > Diplozoidae > Eudiplozoon > Eudiplozoon nipponicum. Next base: position 244,926 of record JAQBSW010000208.1, read on the forward strand.
TTTTGAATTTAAATTACAATGACCCCATAAACATTAATTCTCAAACTTCCATTTCAGTGATGAAAAATCAACCTTTTATATCATCTACGAATTTAGACATTAAAATCATCCTTTCTTCTGAAATAATAAAATTTAAAACAAAAACCCACTCGTCAATGTGCTTTACGAAAACAATGCTTGAGCATACCACCGGAGAAGTTAAGGAATGAAATGAACTTTTTCTATTGTACATCGAGACATAGCAACTGAAAAAGGCGCGATTCTGAAATTATTAATGATGGTGCATTTGTGAGTCAGGCGAGCATAACTCTGCATTTAAATATTTATAGATGACAGACGAGGGGAGCTAAGTAAGTTTTTGTGAAAACAATTGCACGTTCAGTTTTAATTTTTTTGAGACCGACACTGCTTTTAAGATCATATTAACAGTGCTGCGGAAGTTGCCATCTCGCCCGAAAATTGACTTTCGACCAAGCATTGAATTGAATTATTTTCCAGTATCATTAAACCACTTCCCATCGCCAATTTATTTAATATGATTGTTTTTCGAGCGTATACGCAATTTTTGCAGATAAGCTGTATATTTGTAGCTGCAAGAGCAATTTTGCAGTGTTTGGGCGCAGCTACAGTTTGAAACTGAAAATTAAACAGCCGAGATTTTTTTAATCAAAAGTTTCGATCTTATTTAAAACTAACTGATTCATTATTTATACATTTTTCAGTAAGTATTCATATAAAAAACGTTCATCTAACAGACCAATTGCTTTTGTACTGTCCAAATTTGCAGCGGACGTCCGAAAAAACCGAGGCACGTAGTCTGGTGCTCTAAATACTGATAAAATACCCACAATTGTCAATGTTACGCTACTATTTATTTTTAATTTCTTTTTATTAAACATCACTAGATAATGTATTGAACGCAATGGAAGTGTATAACAACAGATATTTATATAAATGAACAGGCATTAACCGCGAGCGCATTTAATAACGACGGTTCAGTCGACACGAGAGTCATCATGGTACTGTTCAGAATTTTTCTGCAGGCAGAGCATGAACCTAAGGAGATGTCTGCTTCAAATCTATTGCTTCTAACCAATGATGACACAACTCTATTGAACACCACCTTAAAATTTTCAGTTTTATTTTGTGAGTTGTGACATTATCTAAAACTTTATATAGTAACTCCCAATACACGGATATACAAATTAGTATAGAAGATTGCACTTTGTTCAATTTTCCCGCCCGATATCAAATGTTGGACAATCCGAGCTATTGACTACCGACCACTACTGACAAAAATCGTCAGTAACTGCGAATCAATTGAGCACATGGTATTTACTTCAGTTCATACCTTCTCTTTGATTTATGCCTTTAATGTTAGTTCGAACAATTTTGTCCTTATGTTTCACTAATTTTCCTAGCACAGTTTCTGAAATTGTTTTATGGTAAAAGCACAGGTAAGCTCTTAGTCGAAGAAAATGATGTGCGTGTTAATATGAAATTTAACTTAGTTAAGTCGGCCTCGGGAAGTACATTTATGTCGCATTAATATGGCAATTTAGAAATGGTTAATAAATAATTTCCCGATTACTATCTAGCTACAAATTGAAAAGCTACTCGTGATATCTACCAATTTGTCTGCCGGACTATCTATATCAGTGTTAATAAAAAACGAGTACGCCACGCATGAAGGTGTTTATTTTCGTCAATTAAATTAGAAAAAGGCAGACAGCAAACGTTTACATTTAACTGTTCAACTTTTTATATTCGAAAAATTATGAAATTTATTTACTTTGTGTTTTTGTCGAGCGAAAGTCAAGCCTTTGGTGAAGCGAATAAAGTAACTAATAAAGAAACAATCCCTCGGCCTTGCAGCACCGTACAACTTTTCGATTAAAAAATGCAATGGCAAATTCTGCAATGAAAAAAGATTAGTTTTATGCTTCAAAGAATTGTTGCGCAATATAATTTTTTTTGAAGTCGTAAATCGAATAGAAATAGAATGGGGAATTCGTGTGTTGCTTTGAACACTTGGGTTTAAATTCATTTTATCATGCTGGCAAATGGAAAATGATTCTTTCAGCTTTAGTGAAGAATGTTTGGCAACACATTTACCCATACACTATTATATAATTATTATTATTTAGTGAATAAATAGAAGATACAGATAGCTACACATACTCTACTGTTAAAGTTGAAATCAAAGCGATTCATGGTAAACATTTCGATAGTTATTAAATATGTTAAGACAATGTCTACACAAATGCCTGTTTCAGAAAGAAATGAACTTAAATAATCCACAGTGTGAAGCAAGCAATTAAGACGTGTTGGGATAATTATTGACTGTTTTTAAAATTAAAATTACAAACGAATTTTTACGTGTGAAATTAATCAAAGTTTAAATCTAACTTAAAATGTTCGATTAAAATCACGAAAAGAAATACATTATTACTGTTATTTCAAACTGTAATTTGCTTGAACAGTTTTGTTATAGATTTTACCTAGTAACTAAGTTGAAACAATAGGTCAGCTTGCTTAAATTCTTATTGTGTTAAATCGCGCGTTTGGGAAATTAATTAATTTCCGCGAGCCCCTTTAAAATTCATTCATTAAATTTTTAACAAACGGAGTTGTCAATCAACTCATTAAGACCGCATTATTCTTACAATCGGTGTTACCTGGGTGACGAAATAACGGAACCGCTAAACATCTGCAATTAATGATAGATATTTTTAAATTGTTGACATACCTTTATAATTAAGTCTTTAAGCCGAAGCGGTGAATATTAATTTTGTGGCGAGGAAATTTTTAAATTGTAGAAATATTAATGGAGCTGATTACACGGAATTCATTTCATTTAAACAATATTAAGTTGATAGGGTAATAACCCCGGCTTTACCATTTATCAAGTTCTATTTCCTTGTTTAAATTATCTTTATTATTTTGTAGTCTACCACTAATTATTAATTTAAACGGATTAATGGAACGGGTTTAAATGTCATCTATAATAAGTTATTTTATTTTATATCACATACAGTCATTCAACCCGAATTAATTTCCCCAAGTCCCCAGACCCCCTGAACCCCCTGACTATAATATCGGGGTTTTTATAGTAACGATTAATAGGCATTCGAACAATTTAATGACCCCCGACGTAATAAAATAACGGATTAATTATTAAAAACCAAAAAGCATTTTCTGTAGTCCCTGGCCCCCCCGTGTTACGTTGCGTTTATAGTACCGTAATAACATGTTGTATACGATTTATTAATAAAATTAGTGATTTTTCCGGATATCCGCGCGGCATTCTAAATAATAAAATTAAAATTTAGGACTAGAGTAGGGATTGTTTTAAATACTGACAATACTTTATTTACGTCCCTTTATATATATTTTTTAGTGTATTCGCTATCAGAAGAGCAAACTACATTGTTGTAAAGTTTTCTCTATATATATATATATATATATATATATATATATATATATATATATATATATATATATATAATTAAAATTGCAATCAAATAATAAATGTCAGCTAATTTTTAATATATTAGTATTTGTCATATATAGAATCGACGCAGGATTTTGATTCGTACTTATCAGGTTTGCTATTTTATGAACTTCGTATGCGGCCACGCATCGACTTTTTGATTTCCCAAATTATGTACAAATCAGAGATGCATAATCGCTATTTTGCTTGTAATTGAATGCCTAGTTACAAGCTACGCCCAACTGGCAAGCTTCTGAAGCAACATTCGACGTTTTTGCTTATTATTCGCCATGAAAAACATGTTTACCATAAGATATCTCATCGTTAATATTTACTTCATTTGATAATTGTATAAATCAAAATATCAATATGCTGATACGGCAAAGAAAATTTCTGAATCTGTCGGCGATTGAGGTATTTGTAAAAATCCCAAGTCGAAATGTTTTGAAACGGCTGCATTTTTGCTTCCGATGATATGACCTGGTTAAATGATTATTACTGCCAAAAATATTAGCCCCTTTTCGTGTTGAAAGTGACATAGGTAAATTTGATGATAGTAATAATTAGCCACAAAACATATAATCAATTAGTTATCTAATTTCATATATCGCGACTACAACAACATTTGACTCTACTGTTTGTATTTAAAAAATTAATTGTTGGAAAATGGACTTTTCCCAATCAATATTGTTAAATTAATAGAAATTTATAATAGGTGCAGGTGTAAACACGATGCGACCATTTTACTTTAATAACAGGTGCAACACTGTTTGAAGATGACCTTTCGCAACAAAACGAAAAACTATTCTTTCACATACGGAAAATTAATAATCTTTATTTTTTATTTTGTTTTATTTTTTTAATAAATATTATTTTTCCGCATATTTTTGCTGTAATGCATTTTTACTTTATTACTAAGTATTTCATTTTGAACAAGATAATTATTTAGAATTCAGGTTACTGAGCAAACAAAATTCCATCATTATATATATATATATATATATATATATATATATATATATATATATATATATATATAATGTAACTTTGGTATTTATATTCGGACATACTGATTGATGATTGATATGATGATATGGTCGAAAATTTTATTACTCGCGTATATGTTTAACACGGAAGTGAACTGGTAGGCTCGCGGAATATCTTTTTGCTGATGGTTTAATACCGACCTACTCATCATAATATGTTAGAATTATATCATGAGCAGAAATTAAGGTGCGGAGAGTCCTGACTGAAACATTCATAGATCTCTAACGTTGACCGAAAGAACGAAGAACACTCAAAAACAAAAAAGTTATAATGAAAATCTGAATCTTTGCAGCAACCCTCTCTCCAAATAGTGAAATTGAACCTCGGGATTACGAAGCAACCTATCGCACGAGTTCTTTTATAGAAGTCAGGCACATTTTCGTTGCAGTGTCTGGTCAAATCCGGATATGGCCGTGTAACTAAACTAGTTCAACTGGTTGCTGCGTGCGTCATCATCGAAAATTTCATACGCCCCCCCGCCGGGAATCAGGGTGTATCTTGTGCCTTGCTGAGCAAGATATTTTTTTCTACGTGATTAAATGTATGTGGTAATAACAAAAGCTGTTAAGATACTGTGGTGGTAGGAAAATGTCGGTAAAACTAAAATCAAGAAAATAAACATGGCGTGGTGTACAGATGACAGATTTATGATCATAATTGTCGGCGATTTATTACATTATTGAAGTAAACGAAATACCATGTACTTCAACGAAAAAGAAGCCACAATTATTTCCTATTAGGACAAAATTCCGCGAAGAAGCAGCACCGTTAACGTACATTGTCATGAATGCCACCACCATTTGTCGTTCACTTTTTGTTAGCCGCTTTTTCTGTCTCCAAAAGTAAGACTTTATGCTAATCAACTCTTTTATTTCTTAATTTCATATTTTGTTATGTATTATTTAAATATAGAGTGGTTATTTGTTATTTAAAAACATATATTCATAATTTACTATAGGTTGGGGTTATAGAGACTTACTTATGGGATTAAATCGAAATTACAGTTACATTTTAAATGGGAAATTCGTTTGAGACACCGCGATTGACTACGGCTTCGGTTCTGGAACAGGTATACTCGTATCTCAGACCCGCCCTTGCTACTCCAATGATTTAAGTTTAAATTTGGAAACCATTTAGTTGAGCAAATTCATTTTCCTAACTTCATTATTTATTATATGAATCAGAAATCCATATTAACCAATTATCATCACATAATGTCGCCGGCGTGTTGTTTGTATCGGTGATGCCCGATGACCAGAACTGGCATAAATAATACCGTCCTTCAGCTTCATGACTGGCATGACACTTGGCGGTCTGTAACTATATTCTGATGCAAGGATTGAACTGGTGAAATTTATATTTGGGTCGCATAATCAATCTATTTGTACTGGTAGAATCTGGCATTATTATGTTCATATTTTGAAAATATTGAATTATTTCGGGTTACTCATAGATTGAGCGAGACCGTGACTGTAGATGGTTGTTACTATTAACGAAAGGGACTGGTAATTATATGTTACAAATTTGAAGAAGCTTACATCATGTATCAGTCCATATTTCGCTAAATATCAATGTCTAACAACACATGACAAACGTGCAAAGCATTGTGAACATAATGAACCGTGGTATAATAGGCCAGTATTGACTTGGCCGCTGGCTACCTTTAAATGGTTATCAGTACTTTTTGCATATTACAGTGTTACCACAACGACATGGCAGCGGCGACACTATTGCACAAACGCCCTCGAGGGTAATCGGCTAGCGTATAACGACGGTTTTGCTGAAACAAGCTTTCCGAAAACCTTTCATCTGTGACTTCGCTTTTCTTTCAGTTGAGTTTCCAGTGAGCAAGCGTTGAAATTCACACGTAATTTCAATCTTGTGATTTCATGCTATTTCCTAATGCTGAGTCCCCCAAATCTCGATGACTACCGCGATTTTTGAGGCTGGCCACTGAAGTATTCACTTTTTTAACAGATATCGGGGTTTTTCTGAATGCTGATCTACATTGCATTATGTTGTTGCCAATGATGACTCTGCATACAATGTGAAGGCTGTGGCGAACGGCGAGGACACTTTCGTTTGTAGTAATGAATATAGAATCACTAAGCACAGGCGCACTCCATGTTTCTGTATTTCACGACCTAAACAGAAATTGTAATTTAGCTCGGCTAATTCCTCTAGTCTATCACTGCTAGTATTGAACAAGCTAGCAAATCCAACATATCGAGGAGTTGCAATGTCAGCTGTCGGTGCTTCAAATTTTGAAAATCAATTAATTTTACGTAATCATTTTTCCTCCTAATTTTCAATCAATCTAGTCTTAGCATTGCCAGCTACCTCTTTACCTGATGCTGATTGGTTAAAATATTTAAAGATTGGTAATCTAAAGTGTGAAAATACTATTTAATTTTGTGATACACAATTATCGAAGTGAACTATTCTTGCTTTTATATTATATTTATATTTATTTATTTATACTATATTTACAAATTCCAAATATGTACATTTTCCAAGTAATTTAAAACAAATTTTTCTAAACAAATTGCCGTTGCTCCTCTTCTGTCTATCGTAGCCAAAAAATTGAAGTCACCTTGTTTGTACTCATTTCAAAAAACATTTTCTCAGACACGTCCATAT